>JAEIFU010003866.1:0-22997 GCA_018904235.1 Lordiphosa stackelbergi | reverse complement strand
GGAAAGAAGGCCAAATTTTGATTGATTTAATTGATTCCCTTTATTTTGTCTTTGAAAATAAGTACATTCTTCAACAAGTTCAAATACCCTGGTCCGATCCCGACCATTTGGCAGTTATTTCATATGTAAATTCCTTTGCTGAGTAAAAAAATGCAGTCCAAACGTTTTCTGGTGGGGCCGTTATCGAAAATCGCTGAATAGATAGTTTTTGATTCTGAAAAAGTACCTTTAGTAAAATATGTATATCTACAGTATCGGTTCATTTATCATGAGAAGGTAATGTTTTCTTGGAAGGTAATTGAACGCCCTATCATTCATTCATACACCCCATTTTGTAATCCGGTGCTTGACTTTGGCGTTATAAATGCTTTAATCGGCTACTTTGCATTAGATTTATCAATATTAAAAAAAAGCTAGATTTTAAGTGCAATTTTCACCACGAAAAAAATTGTGTAAAATTTATATTTTGTTGCTAGTCATCAAAGACTAATCTATTTAAAATACAATGCCATAATTCAATAAAATCCGTTCAAGAATATAGAAGTTATTGGCATTTAAATAAAAATGCAAGGTCTCAAGTTCATGCCTTTTTTTTGTGATTGACTTGGGTTGAACGAGAAAGTCAAAGCTAACTTCGTCTGTGCCGAAGTTCTAATACACTTGAAAAAGCTTTTCTTCGACCAAACTTCGCAGATCAGCTTTAAAACATTTAATTTTTCCCCTGACCGTGTTTGAGATCGGTAATATTAAGAACAAAACAGTTTTTCTCACTGAAACCCATTTTTACGAAAGAATATTTACATGACAGCTACAAGAAGTAGTCATCCGATCCGGTCGGTTCCGACATATTGGCAGAGTGCAGTAAAAATAAGACTCTGTGCAAAGTTTCAGCTCGATAGCTCCAAAACTAAGGAACTAGTTCGCGTAGAAACAGACAGACGGACGGACAAAGCTTAATCGACTCAGCTCGTCCTGCTGATGAAGAATATATATACTTTATGTGGTCGGAACTTCTCGGCAAAATTATAATACACTCAATATATACGTTCATCAAGTGTATGAAAATGACCGTATTTAAAAAAAAAGAAGTTGGAATTTCGCAAAGCAAGCAGCAAAAAAATTTACATACATACATATGTAGCCAGAGATAAGTAACGGAACTGTTGCGCTTAGATAATATTTCGCATTAAGCTGTTATGCTAAGAGCGCGAGAGAGAGTGAGAATGAGAGCGATCACACTCAAATTAGGTATGTGTGTATTACAAATATGCCATGGCTCTCTGAGACAGAAGACAGCTGCTACATGTCTTAGAATGAGGGTGGAGGGGAAAGAGAGAGCGGTGGAAGATGGAAAGGAGGGTGGGGAAAGAGAGGTGATCGGCTGAAGAGGGGGTGGGAAAGATCGGGAAAGCCAATTTGAATTGAATTATAATTGAAGAGTGATGATGCTGCTCTTAAATGCACTTTCTTGATATAATATCGCTAGACCCGAAGTTCACTATATGGTCGTGCGGGAGAGGTATATTTTCAGCATTCACTTGACTGGCCGGGAATAACATACATTTCCGGAGTTTCCGAGCGCCTAGAATGTTTCGTTGAGTCCTTTAGAACGGGATATGCGGGTTTTTTTTTTTTTTTTATGGGTTTTTTTTTTATAAACCGAACAGTTAAAAAATTTTTTATTTTTCATTTTAATGAAAAAAAATCCGAAATTAGATCTCGACATGCCCACCAAAACGTAATTTGCGGTTTTGCACAAAATTTTTTTGTTAATTTTATACACAATTTCAAAAATCGTCAAAAACGGAAAAATGGAAAAGAAGGTTTTTTAAAAACGTGATTTCTCAGGTTTGGTTTATCGGACAGCTTTCAAGTTGATATTGGTGAAAAGTATTTTACTGTAGCTACTCAAATTATAATTTTATAGATTTTTAAACTATTTAATAATATTAAGTAATTGTTGCTAAAAATTATTTATAATTTTTTCTAAGTGTTAACCACCATGATATAGCTTCTAAGGATAAACAATTTATTGTCCTTAACGTAACTTAAATTTTGGTGTTTTCAAAAAGATGGAGACTTTTATAGTTTAAAAGTTATGAATTTTTAAAGTTATAAACAAATAAAAAGATGCCCTTGAAGAATGCTGTTTTAAACCCTGTACCCATTAAAATTGGGGATTATGAAGTTGTGTAAATATATGTATCAGTCAGAAAAAAGCACCTCCGACCCCATAAAGTACAGGGTTGCCCATATTCGACGGACCCATCTGGCAACGCCATAACTTTTGACAGAGATGTCAGATCGCTTAATGACATACCGCGTTTGAAGCGTCAGTCCAAGCAGATTTTTACCATGGAACAATACACGCCACGCGAGCGCTCTGAAATAGTTGAAATTTACATTCAACAGAACAAGTCAATTGTGAAAACTCAACGTGCTTTTAAAAAATTAAAAATTTAGCCCATTTCACATTGAATGGGACCGTAAATAAGCAAAATTGCCGTATTTACGCCACTGAAAATCCTCAGGAGATTCAAGAAGTGCCTCTTCATGACGAAAAAGTCACAGTTTGGTGCGGCGTTAGTGCGAAAACGGTCATTGGGCCGTTTTTCTTCCAAAATGAAAATGGCCATGCTGTTACCATCAACCAGGAGCGTTATCGCGACATGATGACCAATTTTGTGATGCCAATTATTCGTCGAAAGCGTATGAGGCAGTTCTGGTTTCAACAAGACGGCGCTCCACCGCAAACAAGTCGCATAACAATCGATTTTCTGAAGAAATTGTTTCCGGGCCGTTTGATGTCGAAAAGTGGTGATTTGGACTGGCCACCGCGTTCGCCCGATTTGACGCCGCCTGACTTCTTCTTGTGGGGATATTTGAAGTCAAAGGTTTACGTTAACAAGCCAATGACCGTAGAAGAGCTCAAGGACAACATTCGTGAAGAAATAGCCGCTATTCCGGCCGAAATGTTGGCGAAATCGATGGAAAATGCTGCAAAAAAGGGCACAATACGCCATCAACGCCAGAGGCGGCCATTTGAGAGATATCATATTCAAAAATTGATGTAAACAAATCTACTTGGAACAAATTAAATGATTAAGATTGCCAACCGCCAAATTTTTATTTTTTTCTTTGATTTAAAAAAAAAAAAAAATGGGTCCGTCGAATATGGGCAACCCTGTATATATATTCTTGATCAGCCTCAACAGCCGAGTCGATTTAGCCATGTCCGTCTGTCTCTATGAACGCATCGGTCTCACAGACTGTAATATATAAAGCCACACATTTTTGCATGTATATTCTGAGGTGTATATCGTACCCAGATCAAGATTGCTTCAGATTTGACAAATTCCTCCTCCTTCTCCTTCTAACCGCGAAAAACTGTCAGAGCTACAATTTATAACTTAATATATATTAAGTTAGCCCCAGAATCTATCTTTTCTATATACCACAATAAGATCCGAGCAAAAACACCGAAAATATGCAAGTGCGCCTCCCCATTTATTTAAATAAATTAAAAAACAAATAAAAATTAATTCAAAGCCATGGTACAGTATTTTGCTGTCGGGACACTCGACCGCAACACTCTTACTTGTCTATTGTGTTACAAACAGATTAAAGTAAATAAAAACGAGAAAGGCAAAGCTAACTTCGTCTGTACCGAAGTTTTGATACACTGAAATAGCTTGTCTTAACGGTTAGCGACTTCGACCAAACTTCGCAGATCAGCTTAAAAACATTACATATTACCCATGACCGTGTTTGAGAGCAGTTAATTGAGAGCAAAACAGTTTTTCTCACTAAAATCCATTTTCCGACCGAACATTTGTAAAAGCTACAAGAAGTAGTTATCCGATCCGGTCGGTTCCGACATATTAGCAGCGTGCAGTAAAAAGAAGACTCTGTGCAAAGTTTCAGCTCGATAGCTCCAAAACTGAGGGACTAGTTCGCGTAGAAACAGACAGACGGACAGACGGACGAAAAAACTTCATCAGCTCCGTCATGCTGATCAAGAATATATATACTTTATGTGGTCGGAGATGATTCCTTCTATGCGTTGCAAACTTCTGGGCAAATTATAATACACTTTTCAAGTGTATAAAAATTGTACTATATCTCCTTAAGTATTTCAAATTTCAAAAAATCCTTTTAAGGCAAAAAAAAATGGAAAAAATTTTTTGCGCATTGAGAACACCCCTTAACGAAAGCAGAAATATATATTCATAATGATAAATTCAGCTCTCTCCGAGTGAGATGAAAAAATGTCGGTACTGTGTTCAGGTTTATTTTCATGTTCCAAGAAGAGAGATTTATTTTAGTAGTCCAAAAGTTCCTTCGGCTTTATTTTAAAGCTTCATATTTCTTAATTACTTTAATAAGCATTTTAAATAAATAAAATTTAAGTAGATTCATTCGAAATTAAAGAATTTATTTTCGTTGGGTGAAATCCATTAAGAACTTTAAACGCAATTTTTCACAATAAAGATTATAGTGGAAGGCAAAGACTGTTTATGTAAATCTGCCAAGTTTTTATAGCCATTTTACAACTTAACTCTTGTTGCTGCATTTCAACCGTGACGAAGTCGTAAACAGAAAATGGCGTATTCAAATATAATTTTCTTTCACCATCATTTTTGAGGTGACAGAACTTGATTCAAGTTAATTTATTGAACCAAATAATTTAGCTTATTAACTAAAAATTTTATTTTGCGTTATTATAACACCTACGAAATGTCCCTCTCTTTCGCCTTCAGACAAACATTTTGCTTTCTAAATGTCTTAAACTAAAATTTAACCCAAGTCATTTGGTGACTTGCCTGAATCATTGTTTATCTTGTTTATCAACATTTCGGTTGTGCTCTTCTTTTGAGCAAATTTTTGTTTTTAGAAGACAAATCGACAAAAAAAAATATGATTTATTACCTTCAATGTGTAAGCGAAAATGAGATTTATACTAAGGCACGTAGTGCGTGATGGAGGTTCTGTTTCATGATTATCCAGCAAACGAGCTTTAATATAAAAATGTGAAAAACAAAAATAAATATTCGCTTAAAACTATGTTCATGAAAGGCCATTAAGGTCAATTGCTGAAGGGCTTTTAGGAAAAAATAAAATGTAGCAGCAATATAAATATTTTTACAGGACTTGTTGAACATGGCCCCGAGAACGGGGCCAAGTAAAACAAAAACGAATAACAAGAGACGTCTAAAAATTGTTTATTATTCATTAAATTAATTTCATTATGTATCACTCTTTTTTTAAGCTTAGCTAATTTGCCTCAATTTGAAAGCTTTCAAATGTGAATAGGAATGGCTGCCCTTCGTGGAAAAGGGGCAAAAGTCATAAAAATGTTTATGTTCTTTTTATGAGCACACAAGCTGTGGAATATCACACAGTTAAACAATTGTTTCTCCGACTAGCCCAGGACATGGCTTTGTTTCCCCTTTTTTCTCCGTTGGACATTTACTTTTATTGTGCGAGTAGTTCAAGGTTCAGGCATTTTGATTATGACGTTAGAGCAAGTTCTGCAAAACATTTATGTCTGCCATTGGCAATTGCAGCCAGCTCAGCTACATTGTAGATGGAGGCAAATGCTAAGTGGAACTCGTGTATTTTGAAACTAAGGGATGCACACACAAAAGGATACGGTTGGTACTTGTAGTTCTTGTTATGTTTGTTATCTTTAGGCGGAAGTGGCTGGCGCGGAAGTGCCACAAAGTACTTGGCAGAGAAGTTTTGTCGGTGGCCAGAATGTGGGTATTAATTCTTGATTCTTATGCCCCAGCCAGGAGTGGGACGGCTTAAACGTTTTATGTTCGCAAACTCTTCCCTCCGTCCCTGGGGCCAAGTGTCAAGTGTCTCTGCGCAGCAGTCAAAAATATTTCTTTAAACTTTATCAGCTTGTTATTTGACGAAACATTTGCCTTCCCTTTGGGTCGTCGTCAGCTGTCAACATTCCTTAAAAAATACGAGCAGTTCGGTTAGCGGACGTTCCGTTCTCAAACAAAAACAGAGCCTCTCGCTCCTTGGGCTGGAATTAAACTGAAAATCGAGCAAACAAATTGTTTATGTTAAGGAAGTCACGTAAAGTGTCGTGTCCTTATGGAAAAACCCACAGCAGGAGTGACAGGCTGCCCTTGTCCTGGTCTCAAGTTTATCATCATCATCGCGTTGCTGTTGCTTTGCATTTTGTGATTGTTTTTGTTTATCAGATTCCGCACTAATCTTGATTTAAATTTTAAAGTGTCGTTAAAGTTCTCAGAAATTCATGAGTATTTCAGCAACCGCAAAGTCGGCCAACCACAAAAACCAAGCACAATTATGGCCGGTTGAGTAAAAGTGTTTGCGACGAGGTTATTAATCAACTGAGAAGAATGCCATTTTTCACACTGCCTTGGCATTAATTTGATTGGCTTGGATTAGGCCAGGCCGCAGGCCAATGAACTGTTAAATAAATGAAAGCCCAAGCCGATGGCTATGAAACAAATGGTGCAAGTCCGGCAAATAAATTATATTATTTAAAATGGTTCGCATTCTGATTGATTTGTGGTAAATAAATTAGAAGAAACCAGAGGAAGTTTAAAAGAAATAAGAACTATAAACAAACATTTTATGACAAGTTAAATTAAATTCTAGCGATTTGCAATAAGAGAGAGTACAAGAGATCGTGCAATACTTGACACAGTGGAACTGCAACATTAATTTCTAAAGACAAACGACAATGTTTTGATTTTAAATGCAGACAAAGGAAACAAGAAGGTGACAATGGAAAAGGATGACGACTGTAAAATATACATTCGGGGACATTAAGCACTTAAAACAGGACCCAACTACAAAACTACAAATTATAAACAACAGTTTGGTGGACCTACCGTTTTAGCTGGTGATCATTTCCAAGACAGAAAGATCACTTCCAAAAATTCACAAAGAAATTCCAATTTGCTCATCATAATGTACATCTTCCAGTAAGCTATTTAGATACATATCACAACTATTAAAGAACATCTCCGCGGATTCATTTACAATGTTAAAAATTCAATTAAACTTAAGCAACGGGCCAATGTTATTCATATTTCGGAAGAGGAGCAATTAGTCTCATTTGATGTAGGCTTATTATTTCCGAGCATGCTTCCCCATAGATAATTTTTGTGGAAATTTGTTTGTTGAATTTTTCAAGTTTGAGGATCAACTATATACACAACTGAACATTCCGATACATTGTGATGGAAGAACTTCTGGATAACACAATAAAGAAACTAATGCACCCACCAAGACTGTGTGTGTGCTTTAAATTTTTCGCACAAGAGAAAGGGACCTACAGTTTAACGCCGAACGGCAAAGTTTGAGAATTTGCTTTTTTAATGGCTAGATACTTCACAGCTGGTGCCAATAGCTGCTGAAGGTGACCGGATGTGTAAAAGCTATTTTCTAAAGAAAGAAAAAAACTTTTTTTATTAGATGTTCCGAGGCGGGATTAAACACACGACCTCCCGCCCAGCAGTTCAGCACACTAACCGCTGGGCCACACACGGTATGTGGATGATCAGTTCGCTATAATTAAGGAAACCGAGGTTCAAGATATATAATAAGCACTTAACTCTTTCCATCGAAATTCCGGTTCGGCTTAAGGTTCGATCGCCACTATCGCTTTAAGTTCGGAAAGGTTCAGTTCATGATCCGGTTCGAAGAATCCAAGTAACCCCAACCGAACCAGTTAGTTGGGGTTCGGTGCGGGAATGGTTTGCCGCCTTGTTTATATTGGCATCCGAATTTGATCGAGCTTTGCAGTGATATTTAATGCCCTGAAAATTTATACCAGTTGGGCTCTGAAACACAAAGAATTATATTAAATTCTATTTGAACATTTTTACTTGCCCAGCGGGGATTCGAACTCGTTGCCTTTGGACTGAACATGTCTCAACGCGTGCCGCCATTGCACTCACTGGTGGCAAAGCGTTTAAGATCAGGGCTGCAAACCTCATAAAAATCGACAGCGGTTCACTCCGGGTTCGAACCCGCGAAATTTTTGGGTTTGGGTTCAAGGAGCGGGTTCAGAAGGTCGCTGAACCTAGGTTCGGACTCGAATCGGGGTTCACGAATAAATTTGTTGAGAAAAATTGTACGTAAATTGAAACAAACAAAAGTTTAGAGGCTTGATAATATTTGAGCTTTAGACATCGAACGTTTAAGCAGGCTCCAGGTCAATAAGTCATGAAGCAATGAGTATAAGTCGCGATGTACACGGTGAAGCTAACTTCATGAAGTTTTTGAAAAAGCTTTCGTTTGTAGGAAAGATGTGTTGAATAATTTATACAATTATTAATAATTATATTAAAAATTTATAATTATTTAGTTATAAAATAAATTTTATTTTGGGGTTTATTAATATATTATTTTTTAAAATAATAATTTTAGATATTTTTATAAACAGTAGCAGCTAAAAGAAAATCGTTGAGGGGCCACAAATCTGGCTATGCCTTTTTTTGTTAAATAATCAAAAATATTCAAAATTATCTTGTAAAGTAGTCGAATTACTTTCTGATTATTTTTGATTATTTCCTGGTAATCCTCAATAATCCTGATCATTTTTGAATATTTCTGAAAGTAATCAATTAGTAATCGAGTAAAACTAAAAAATAGTCGTAATGTAATCATTATTTTGCCTTTAAAAAAAATAATCAAATATGTAATGATTGCGATTAGTAATCATTATTTAACAGCTATGGATTAGAGTGAGACGGACATATTCCCAAATGCTGTCAGAGAGCGCAAGCGAGAGCAAACAGCTGACTAATTTCTGACAGAAACGGAGTCGATTGCGACTCTATTCTAAATTTATGTTTTTTATAACTTTTAAAACAAGACACGCACACACCACATAAGAGGATGGTGGAATGTACAGCTGTTTCAAGAGCCTCGCGGTTTCATTATCAGCAGGCTGTGCCTATCTCCTGCAAGTTATCGAAGGCCATCTCATGCCAGCATTGCTATGACTGTTTGGAAGTTCCAAAAGGCAGCACAAGTGCAAAACAGACAACTCCAAATTGACAGAAGACTTTGTGTATGTGTGTGCACCCATTTCGCCTTTCTGTACCTCCGAACCGGTTTGCAGCCCTGTTTAAGATACTACTTGTATTGAACTGAATCAATCATCTACCTAAATGAGACTACTTGCAATTCTCAAGTTCGATTTCCCTGGATAGTTCAAATGAAAGGGGCAACAAAAATAGTTAGCGACCTTTCTAATTCGTAGAATTTGAGTATTGCAGACTCGAGGTCAAGTGTTTTTTTTTGTTAAATACAAGTGCATATTAATTGATTTTAATACAAAAAGGGCAAAGTAAAACAAATATGATTGTTATTGTTTTACTAAGCGATTTTCACTGAGTGTAGTCTTTCACTTTCGACCAAGTTAATGATAACCGAGTCTAGGAGCGCTAACATTAAAAATAATACAGTTTTTCCCACCGATCGGTCCAAGGTCAGCAATCCAAAAGCGGGTCCCAAGTCACCCGATTTGCACTAAATTTTTTATAGAACAAATAATAATGACCCAGATTTAGAAAAGATACAAAAGTTTCTTTTCACTAAAACCCATTTTCCGTCCCATAGTTCCTATACGATATAGTCATCCAATTTGGGCAAATCTTTTGCGTATTTAGCTTGCGTACAGCAAGTATTTCTCATTTAGAATCATTTTCCGAACGATCGGTCGTTCTAAGATGGCCGCTGTAAGATATAGTCAATGGCCGAGATTATGGACCCCAAAATTTAACCACTTTGAGCAATTTTGTCAAAAAATAGGCTTAAAATTCAGCTAACTTTAAAACTAAGACTCTAGTTTGTGCAGACCGATGGCAAAGCTAATTGCCTCAGATTTTTGTCACCTTGATCAAGAATAAATAGTTTAGGGGCGTTGCAAACTTCTGGGTAAAATTCTAACCTTCTAACCTTTGCAAAAGTCACTTGACTTTTTGAATTTAAAATTAAACCATAGAATAGCACCTTCAGTTCAACGTTGAGCCCTAACGGCATTGTTTGAGATCCTGTTTTAAGGCTACCTATTCTAGTGTTAATGCCTGTACAAAGTTCGCTCAAACTACAGTGAACAGCCAACTCAATGGAAAATTCATTAAAAAGTTTTAGTTGGAAAAGTATTTGCGAGAATGAATCATGTTTCGAAATTTTTGAAAACCCGCTATTTGAGTAGTGAAATTATTTGAACCAAAATAAAAGCAAAGCATTGTGCTGATACGTTTGATTTTTTGACCGTTTTCTAATTTGATTATGGAGATTTGGCTAAACTGGGTTCCATTTTAAGACCTAATTTTGGAAACAAAACCCATGTTTGCTGAAACAAGCATAATTGCTTAATGCCCATGTATGTACACATAATTGTTGACTATCACAACACTCCCAAGTAACTGTATGACTGATGATAAGCCTCTGCGAAATGCACCCTTAAGGACTAATCAACCACCCATTCACATCCCCAGTAATTTCAAGTTAATGTGTCTGTGTTAATGTATATTCACGGGAAGATGCAACGCGATGTTTGTTCAATATTAACGCAGAGCTTAATATGCACGCTGCTGGTCCGTCTGTCTGCCTGTCTGTTCCAAGGGAAATTTAAAGACCAACTTAAAATGCAGACAACGTAGTCGACTCAGAGCGTATCTCATGACCGCCAACCACTCAAAGTGGCAAGTGAAAAAAGGCAAACGGGGCAGAGCATAAAGACAAATTGCATAAAGGATAAAAGGCAGGCAAGGAACAAAACTGCAGTAAAATGCTGTCTGTCCGTGTATATGATTGGCACTGTGTGTGTGCGAGGAAGAGGGAAAACGCTGAAAACGTAAAACCAACGAACGCCCAAGATTTAGCAGCCAGCAGCCTGGGCAAATGTACAATTGGTGCGTACTCGAGTCCCCGCGGTTTCTGCCATCCATTTTGGGAATCCGCAGCGTAATTGACATTTGATTAACGCATAGCTCAGCTCCTTTAGTGCCGCTTCCCTTCCCCCCCCTCACACAGCCAGCAGTGCCAAAGAGCAACGTTAATCACATCGGATCTCCCTGAGAGTGGAGCAGATAAATTGAAAGCCTAACACGACATGAAATGTTGTGTGTGTGTGAGAGAGATATTCACTTATGTGTCCATTCAGAAATTATAATGAGTTTAATATCCCTGTTGGCATTATGTCTATAAAGCACACGCACACACACACACATAATGACACTTTAATGGCCGCAAATGTTTTTTAATTACATCAATGTCAGCGCCCTGTCATTTTATATTGCATTACTTAGCCATTTTGCAGTTGTTTGCCCTCGTGCTTTAAAAATGGAGATACTAATGTTAATAGTCAGCGACAGACAATAAGTAAATTTTGTTGTTTAATTTAACTTTACTAACCAAATTGGAAAAACTACCATCAATGTGAAATACAATTTTATTTAAGGATTTGTTCATTTTGTTTCTAAAAGTGCCTCATCTTTGAAGTACAATGTTTGCCCCCATTCATTTTATTAAAGCTCTTTAAAATGTTATCCAACCAAACCATTATTGAAAAGTCCTTTACTTCTACACTCAGAGAATCAAATGCATTCGTACTAAAATGTACGGTAAGAGTGAAAATTCTTGATCCAAGGCTGAAATTCTTGATCTAACAGCGAATTTTTGATCCCGACATTCTTCATTCAACGCTATTCTCTCAAAGCTTGCTTCCCCTCAGTCCCCTTGCCCATAAGAACCGAATTGAGTAAGAATTTAGCTCGGTCATAAGAGCAAAAGTCTTGAAAATTCAAAAACGAATAAATGTTTTTTCAAGAGCGTTGGTACTCAAATTATTCGTTCTAGGTTTCTGCTAGTGTAGTCCTAAAGTAATTTTAAATATTTTCTTTTAACCAATTTCATTGTAGTTCTTCTCTGCTCTGGTTCGGAATTGGAAAAGAAAACCCAGACTTTGGAACTTTTTCAAGCAGAGCCAGTTTGCAGCTCAGTTATTTCCAGGAACCAGTTCTTAATTGGGAAAGTATCAAAAAACATATTTTTAACTTTCACACCATATTTGACGTTTATAGCTTGAATAACTTTTGAGATACTACATTATTTTATTTTTTTATTCTTGTAAATTCATTTCAACCCTCTCAAAGTAGTCCCCTCCCGGATGCAATTCACTTGTGTCAGCGTTTATTCCAATTTTCAAATCATGCTGCAAAGTCCTCTTTCGATATAGCCTTTAAATAATTTTTCAATTCGGTTTCTACCTCTTCTATCGATTCAGAACGGTGTCCACTGAGACCGCTCAATTTAGCGAATAGTCTGAAGTCACATGTTCCTAGACAGGTGAATAAGGTGGTTGGGCAACGATAAAGGTCGAGGTTTTGACGAAATGATCACGAATTACTGTTTCTGTTTTCCCATGAAATTGGCCTTTGAGATTTTACTTTTTGAGGCTTAAGTGGTGGCTCAAAATGATTTTCACTGTTCCTTCCGGTATTCCAACAATATCAGTAAGGTCTCGGTCTGTCAATCGACAATTTTTGCAGCACCAATTCTTTGATTTTGTTGACGTGTAGCTCATCAGTTGATGCTGATGGTCCTCCTGACTTTGCCTCGTGAAATATGGCCTTAAAACAATTTTTAACCGGTTCAGCAGCATACTCCAGATTTCCATTAATTTTTGACGTATGGCTCTGAATATTTGTTGAATTTAACTTAATAGTTCCAACCTCCACACAAAGTTTTAGGTTTTTAGATTAATTAATTCCTGAGTTATAGATCCGACAAACTTTTATAACGCTTGAAGCCCTTTCATACCGATTCACAGAATTGGAACATGGCTTATAACTCTTTCCTAATCGACATAAATGTTGTGTAAAAATTTCGTATTTCGTATACAGACTTACAAACATATGTTCCATCTATATATATAAATCTGTACGCCCGACTGACAAAGTGACAGACTGACATATTATCAACCCATAGCCTAAACTACAGGTTTGAAATTTGGAATAAACCTTCGTTTAATTATGCAGGCGCGCACTAAGAAAGAAAATTTGAAAAATTTCTCTCTGCGAAAAAAGGCCAATGAAAAGTTTTAATGCCATAACGGTTGTTGCGCTCAGGCAATGTTGTGGAATGAGTTGTTTTGCTGAGAGCGCGAGAGATAGAGAGAGTGTGAGAGCGTGCTGAGTGTGTGTTGTGTTTTTTTTCACAAAAACAAACAAAAAAACTAAATATAACATTTATTTTACTTACTTTACTAGGACTTGAACTTGGTACCTCGAAGAGTGAAACATACACAAGTTGGACGGGCAGCTTAGCTCAGTCGACTATTCTTCATAAGCTGCCGCAAGAACTCGAACAGGTAGTCGAGTGGACGTATTGTTCGCTTAGAAAACGTGGAAGCCGTGGATCAAGTCTCCGTAGGAGGATATTTCTTCTGTTTATTTTATCCTTTATTTTATTTTTAATGTTTTTTTTATACCCTGTTCTCATTAAAAATGGGAAAAAGGGGATCATGAAGTTGTGCAAATGTATGTAACAGACAGAAGGAAGCACCTCCGACCCCATAAAGTATATATATTCTTGATCAGCATCAACAGCCAAGTCGATTTAGCCATGTCCGTCTGTCCGTCCGTCTGTCTGTATGAACGCGTCGATCTCAGAGACTGTAACAGATAGAGCCACAATTTTTGGCATGTATGTAGGTGTATACTGTACCCACATCGAGTTTGTTTTAAATTTGGAAAATTGCTCCTCCTCCATCTTTTATCAGCGAAAAACTGTCTTTCTCTTTGTATGAACGCGTTGATCTCAGAGACTATAAGAGGTAGAGCCACAAATTTTTGCAAATCAAGTTTGCTTCAGATTTGGCAAATTCCTCTTCCTTCTTCTTCTAACCGCGAAAAACTGTCAGACCTAAAATTTTTAAGTTTGGACCTAATGATTGAATGTATATTCTATTCTGTATACCACTACAAGATCCGAGCAAAAACACCGAAGATATGCAAGTGCGCCTCCCCAATTATTCAAATAAATTTTAAAATAAAAGGAATTCAAAGCTATAGGAACCACATTACTTGGAACAGGGTATTTTGCTGTCGGGGCACTCGACCGCAACACTCTTACTTGTTATTATTAAATGTGGTGTTTTAAACATTGTCTTATTTTATTCAGTCCTTTAATCGATTACTTTTTGCTCATTCTTAATGTTCAACATTAAATAAATAAACAGCCGTCAACTCTGATCTGACAGCGACAAACTGCGCATGCGCCGTCTCTCTCAAAGTCTGCATTCCCTTACTCCCCTTGCCTAAAGAACCACATTGAGAACGAATTTAGGTCGATTCCAAGAGCGAAATTCTTAAAAATTTCAAGAACGAATAATCTTTTTTAAGAGCGTTTATATTCAAATTTTTCGTTACAGTTTTTTATTAGTGTACACTAGGGTGGACGCCGATAAAAAAGTTTACTTTTAGGGTGTACACAATAAATTAAAAAATCAAAAAATTTTAGATCATGTTTTAACAAATATTACGTATACGACACGTTCACCGAATCGAAATTTTGTCGACGAATTCTCCCGTATCATTTTAAAAGTTGTCAAATTTGAGTTTAATCGAGCAACAAATAAATATGGGGCAGGACTCGAATGTAATTTTGGTCGGTAGACTAAGACCAAATATTGACGAAGCGACCGTTGAGGGCCGGTGGCAGGACCGCCGTGGAACCGTGAATCGATAAAAGAGTAGAGCCCGCAACGAAGATGGAATTGAAGCCTATACCGGAAGAAGACTGCAGCATGTTTATAAAATTGTAAAAAACCTTGGAACAAGTGTAATGCAGTCGGCGGAGACTACTTTCAGGGGAATGAAATGAATGTACAAAAATAAATAAAGATTTTTGATTTATAAACAAATTCCCAGTATTTTTTCATATATAAATATAGTAGTCCTCATTATTTTTAGATCCTGAAAGAATGGGAATTATCAAGTGGACGATAGTCTATGTATAGGCAGCGCAGTAAAAAAAGACGGAAGAACGGCTGCAACCGTGATGCGCAGCAGTTTAGTTCAGTACGTGTGGGCCCTCGCTTCAAAGATATCCTGATAGCCACTTAGTGTACTGCTGAAACTTGCTTTCATCTAGAAGTGAATTTCGATTTTTACAAAATATATATTTAGTAAATATTATTTGCATTTTGTATTGCACACAAAATGGTTTCAATGGTTTTGGTATCTTTTTGTCAAATGTTATGACTTCAAACCAAGTCTACGCCAAGTACTTAAAAATTTAACATGTAGGCAAGGGCAACAGTACGTATGAGTGATAAACTTTGAATCCAAGTCGCAGACCCTAAAACTAACTTTTTTCCCAAAATTTTTTTGTTATGCCTTTTTTAAACGAAAACGCATCGTTTAAGAAGGTATCAGTATGGCGTTACATTTTCACATACATAAAATGTCCGACCTAGTGTACACATACAGGTACAGTATGTAACAATCCGGTTTGATCGACTTTATTACTTGTATTTTTATACACTTGAAAAGTGTATTACAATTTTGCCCTGAAGTTGGTAACGCATAGAAGGAATCATCTCCGACCACATAAAGTGTAGGGGAGAGTGGGGGGTTGTGATCATAGTTTTGTTTTTCGAAAACTTCGCCAAAAAGTCAATATTTTTTCGTTCTGTAAATTTTGTATTTTTAGGTAAAAGATGCACAAAACTTTCCTCATCACTAGTTTTAAGAAAAAAAAATTTTGTTTTTATACCCTGAAAGGGTGTTATAATTTTGCCCAGAAGTTTGCAACGCATAGAAATATTCATTTCCGACCCTATAAACTATATATATTCTTGATCAGGGTGACGAGCTGAGTCGATTGAGCTTTGTCCGTCCGTCTGTCTGTCCGTCTGTCTGTCTGTTTTTACGCAAACTAGTCTCTCAGTTTTAAAGCTTTAGAGCTGAAACTTTGCACAGAGTCTTCTTTTTACTGCACACTGCTAATATGTCGGAACCGACCGGATCGGATGACTATATCTTATAGCTGCCATAGGAACTATCAGTCGAAAAATGGGAAAACTTTTTTGTTTTTAATGTTAACGTGTCTCATATCAGCGATTATTAATATTATACGCTTTTGTACAGATTTAGAAGTTTTGGTCAAATCGGATGACTACATCTAAGCTGTCATAGAACTACGGTCGAAAAGTGGGTTTTAATGAGAAAAACTTTTGTTTTATGTTAACGCGTTTCACATCAGCGATTATTAATATTATACGCTTTTGTACAGATTTGGAAGTTTTGGTCAAAATCGGATGACTATATCTTATAGCTGTCATAGGAACTAGCGGTCGAAAAGTGGGTTTTATTTAGAAAAATTGTTTTTTTTAATGCTGGCGTTCTTAAACTCTGATGTATTTAAACATTTGCAAGGGTATAAAAACTTTGGCAAAGACGAAGTTAGCTTGGCCTTCTCGTTTTTATTTCATATTGAAAAAAAAGTGATTTTTTGACAATACGAAAATTTGTGGGGGGTTGTGAGCCACCCATCTAAAAGCTCACAATTCGTGTTTTTAATCCATTATTCTCTATTAAATGAAAAAATTAAAAAATTTTCTCATATTCTGAATTAAGAAATATCAATGAAGAGTGAAAATTGATTGACGGCATCAGGCTTGTTTTCTCTTATATAAGAGCACTTTTTGCTTGTGGCTGTTCTTTTGTTTGCCTTTTCTAATATTTTTTTTACTTCTTTGGAGAGTTTTTCCTCTGTTTTATTGAGCGTCATTGCAATATTCTCTTTGAAAGACCGACTTTTTTCAAAGTGGCTAACAACCCCCATATCTCACTTTCTTTTTGGTGACGTCACATAACCAAAAAGAAATTGTTCCAAAACAAAAACATATTTCTATCAAAAAGGCAATTGACCAAAGATATTTCCCTCATACTTACTTTTGTCATTACGAAAAAAATTTTGTATAATATTCACGAGTCAAAAATGAAAAAAAATTTTTTTTTTTTTTAATCACGAATGAAAACTGATAGGTTGCCTGCCAAAAGTTAGGTAATAAGAAGGGAGACACATGACATAAACAAAAAGTTTAAATATATTTTTTTTGTGGCCAATATTCGAGTGGCTCACAACCCCAGCGGCTCAGAACCCCCCATTCTCCCCCATATATTCTTGATCAGCATGACGAGCTGAGTCGATTAAGCTTTGTCTGTCCGTCCGTCTGTTTCTAAGCGAAATAGTTCCTCAGTTTGAAGCTATCGAGCTGTAAACTTTGCACAGGGTCTTCTTTTTACTGCACGCTGCTAATATGTCGGAACCGACCGGATCAGATGACTACTTCTTGTAGCTGCCATACAAATGTTCGTTCGGAAATTGGGTTTTAGTAAGAAAAACTGTTTTGTTCTCAATATTACTGCTCTCAAACACGGTCATGGGTAATATGTAATGTTTTTAAGCTGATCTGCAAAGTTTGGTCGAAGTCGCTAACCGTTGAGACAAGCTATTTCAAGTGTATCAAAACTTCGGTACAGACGAAGTTAGCTTTGCCTTTCTCGTTTATTTTAAGAATTTGTATTTAAATCTTTTTATAAAAATATAACGAAGCGCAGGATAACATAACATTTTGGCTACACTTGAGCATAGTCGAAGAAGGTTGTGGTCGGGCCATCAGCAAAAATTTCATTCTTCATAAGGTTCTACTGTCGGGAACGACCAACCATTTGGTTGGTAACCAAGCTAAAGCAGAAGCAAGAGCACACAGCGGAAGACCCCGAGGCAACAGCACACACAGCTGAGGACAACGTAGCCTCGATCTTGCTGCCGATACAAACAAGCGTTGAGGTCTTGCTATTGACCTCCAGCGTGAGGGGCAGCGGCATCACGGTTTAAAGTGTAGGGCTAAAAGTAAGTAAAATGAGAATGGCGCTTGGCTAACTTGCTAACAATTTATTTACGAAATATATTGGGGGAAACAACGCTACATCTTAAAAAGTTTAAAGATTTTCGTTGTCGAACTCTGGCACATTGTCCCCCTCGACTATATTGAGAATCATTTCAGGAGTGACTTCCTTCTGTTTGCGCGTTGCGTTTCCAAAGCCGCCATTTGTTCGCTTATCAACTTTTGCTCGATTTTGGGTTCCGATAAGTTATTCTTCAGTGAGTTTGAACCTAACGCTTCGGAAGACTTTGGGTGTGCACGGGCAACTGCAATCGAGCATTGCTTGCTGGATTCTAAAGACACTTGGGTGGGCTTCTTTAAGCGGAGAACGGATGCCAAAGCAGATTCATTAGCCGATTCTTGGAGTAAAGTTGACTCCTCCTTAGTGTCGAGTACAGGTATCGGCTCTTTCTCACTACCCCAGTCGGAGGATAATGGTGACCTCTTCAGGTGGGAGGAGGCTGCAGAACTGCCAGGCGATGCCTTAAATGATAAGCAGGGACTTGATACTTCTTGACCTTCACTCTCAGTAGCAGCAGTAGGTGTCACAGCTTGGGATTCCACGGCGGGATTTCCAGGCGATTGTGGTGACTTTAATGAATTTTCCTTCCGTCTCTTATTTAGCATTTCAAAAAAGGCTGAAAGGCGGCTTTTGGGCAACTCCTGCGAATGATCCGTCTCGAGGAAAGAGGATGGCAAATAATCATGTGGTAAAGATGCCTCCTTCTTCTTGGTATAGCAGCCGGGGAATTCAGAAACCTTCTTGTGCACACTATCTAAGTTAAGGGGTGAAGGTAGATCGCTGGGGAATCGCTCTTCAGTCTTCTCACAAGGTGACTGGCTCAACTGACTGGTAGATTCTCCCGCTTTTTCTAAGGCTTGCAGTTTTCTTTCTTCTAGTAGCTCTTCCACCTTCTCGTTCACATAACGGCTTAAAGCGCCGACGTCCAAGTCATTTGGTCCACAATAAAGTGTGAAAGAAATATTACCATCATACGATATGCGAAAGTTTCCCACGTTATTTAATTGTTGCACTTCAGTGAGATCTTTTTCATTCATAGAAATTTCAGTTTGGGTTGCAATCTCCTTCTGAACGGATTGTTGAATCGGCAATATGTTTGCTGGGGTTTCTACCGCACGAGTTTGAGTTTGCACCTCCATTAGCGTAATGTTTTCCACTTTCCATTTTTGCGGACTATTTGAAGCTGATGGCCCAGAAAGCAATGGTACACCACCAGCCACATGTGAATTGATTTTTACCAATAACTTCCCATCTTTTTTAGGCTCAACCACTTCGGCCATAAAATTTTGTTGTGAAAGAATGAGAGTCAGATGGGCAGCAGATTCGGTGCTCTGGGGTACCATCACGCCATAGCCATATTGGTCGATTTTGAGTGTGTGTGGACTTAGGGGCACAGGAATCTTGGATTGTTGCATCTTAGGAGTCTCTCCGGTATCGTAAGTGAGCTCTGCTTTCTCAGTCATATCCTTGTCCTTTGAATTTAACGAATTGGATTTGGTATGTGAACCTCGATCAAATGAAGTCTTCCTGTTGATCGACCGATTTCCAATCTCAATTATGGCATAATTTCGTTCGGCAAGTGCATCATACACCACGCGTTCTGGCAGATTCGCTTCGTATAACTTTTTGAACCATGCCAAAAAGTCAAAGATAACTTGGAAGTGGGCTTTTACGAGACGTTCAACAGGTATTATCTTCGTTACTTCTTCCTTCAGAAAGGCCGCCTGCAGTAGCTCAAAATTTTGATAATACTCGTCCTCTGTATTGGTCATAAACTTAACTAATTTCAAGTTGATGGCATTCGGCCGCAAGATATGAAATAATTGACAAAATGCTGCGCCTGTGCAGCATTCAGTTAGATTCTTCACATCAGTGTTCAATCGTTTATTCAGCCAATACAACAGATCCTTGCGAGACACATTGCTCGAGCTATTGCTGGTATGCGATACATTTTTGATAGTCATGGCGCCGACAATGGATGTAGTATATCAGTTCAACTTTTTGTTAAATAAATTCGAAAATAAAATTTACTTTTTGTAGTTTTTAAGCTTGATATGTTTATCACTCGAGACTCACAATATTACTGAAAATAAACTCCATATTGCTAGCTGGGAAACAGTGACAGGAGCCCAAGTGTTGAGTCAAAGCCTACTAAAAGGGGACATTTTAATTTGCAACCTCATTTCCAGAGTTGAAGAGAGATGGGCAGGCAGACGGCAAAGGTAAGATGCGACAGGATCGGATGACAATATCCTTTAGCTGCATAGCATAGGAACCATCGGTCAAAATATGGGTCTCAAAAGAAATTACTCTAAATATGGGTTATATGACGAACCGCTTGTTGTAACAATACAAATTAGGTGTTATAACCGATCCTTACAAGAGAAAGAATAGAAAAAGCACACGTGTGCACTTTGACACTGCACTGCTGTCCTAGACTAACCAAATCCGCAATCAACACGAAATTGTTGATTGACCAGTCTTGCTCTCTAATAAAGACTATGCGCCTGATTGAAGCGGTCTTCCGCGTTTGTGCAAACTAAATTCTATGAACTTCGCAAAGATTCATAGAGAATCTAGTATAACTCAGATCATTTGCCGCAAACTACTAGATGGTACATCAAGGCTCTGTCATCGGGAAGCTACAAAGCAGGCATGAAAGTTTAAAAGAATTCATAACCCAGATGCTGTGCAATAAATCTCAAATGTCACGAAAGTCCAAAGTTGCAAAGATGCCGAATGTATTTAACGGACAAGTATCTTGTATTAAGAAAATCCAATTGAAGACAAAAATGTTGCTCAATCTGAATTCAGTACAAAACATCCCTCAACCAAAGAGGCCCTCCTTAATTCGGATTCAATACTTCTAAACTTATTTAAATAATAACAGTATAACGCTTTTAAAGACATTGACGACCTGATCTTGGAAAATGCTGAAGAAAACAACTACTTTACAAAAATTACAGATTTCTTAAAATTAATATATTATATAAGAGATAATTTTCGTAGAACTTTTTATGGATATTGTCCACAACTTTTCTAAAACAAGATCACTTAGAGATAATTTTATATTGAAAAGACTGAACTATAATATTTAGTAGATAAAAACAATATGCGACATTTATAACATAATTTGATTTAAGTTATCCTTTGTAACGGACACGCGAAATGTCGAGAGCACGCTCTGTCTAAATGTTTGGCCGGCTTGGCTCAGGGAAAGTGGGGAGTTTTTGGTGCTCTCCCAATCATGCGCTACAATATAAAAGGAGACAGAGCCTAAAGGGATGGCTTAATTACATAATACAGAATCTATCCTGGAAACGATACGATTAAGTGGAGAACTAAGATGGTGTTGTCCTCCTCTATACCCGTCCTACCTTGCAGAGACTTGTAAGTTTATATGGCTCTGCCCAAATCAAGACGCGAGTACACTTGCTAAGGATGCCCTTTAAACATTATTTATTTCATCATTTTCGATATTTCTTTACGAATTTAAACATATTTTGAACAAAAATACTTAATACTTAATGCATAGGCGCAATATGCGGCTAAGGGGTCTCCATGGTAATAAAACCGCGAAATGCTCAAGAATCTGCTTTTCAAGACCACAAATGATCACACATAACTACATTGCCCTGACTATGACAATTCTGAACCCCGTACCATAGATGACCGTTATCCAATATTTTCGCTTGTAAATTTGTATAAAAGCCTGTCAGATGTAATGCATAAGCGTAATTGAAAAATAGTTCCAATTGTAATGAGTGTTTATTTATTCAATAATTATGACTTTGAGCAATTTAGAATTTAGTTTTACAATTAGTATGTTTTCTAGTGCATCACAGTCACCTGGGTGGCGGGCACAGCCAAAGCTACTTCATCTACTTTCGCCAGCTGTGGCTCTTTGTATTGAAGATACTTCCAGTACTTTAAAAGCAATTTCTTATCATTTCGCGGTTTTGTTACCATGGAGACTCCTTAGCTGCAAATTCAGCCTATGCAATGATCCTGACATGTTTTTCACTATCTTAAAAGTAAAGTTTGTTTGGCATTATGACATTTTTTGATCCTCTTTGGTATTTTTCCGCGATTTAATGATTTGTCAGTAACAGTCAGTGGTTTGAAACAGTATTTAAGATCTTGGCTATGTTCTTTACCTTTGGTCATCCTTGGTATTAATCGCGGTTCGGTATTGTCATAGACAGGGCAATGCAGTTATGAGTGATCATTTGTGGCTTTGAAAATCAATTTCTTAAGCATTTCGCGGTTTTGTTACCATGGAGATCCCTTAGCTGCGAATTGCGCCGGTGTATTGATCCTGATATGATTTTTTACGTTTTTCATAATCACTATTTTTATCCTCTTTGGATTTTTTTTCGCGATTTAATAAGTCTTCAGTCATTTTTATTCTCTTGGGTTTTTTTTCGCGATTTAATAAGTCTTCAGTCAGTGCACCTATCACAATGTCTGTAACTAAATTCGTTTCAAACTCCGTGTACTTAGCTAAAAACCATTTTGTACTTAATTGTACGTAACTAAAATTGTTTAGTACGCACGAGTGCTGAACACAAAAAAGTTCGGTACTTATTTTTATCGGTCGGTACGTTACGACGCTGTACCGTACTTGCTTTTTTCGGTCTGTGCGTTACAAATTATTAACCGTACTTGTGGTTTCGTACAGTACGAAACGAAAAATGTACAGTACTTTTCAGAGTACGGTACTTGTTGTGTACGGTACTTTTGTTGTGTATACGAACCCTGAATACAACCTTCTCTAAGGTATTAAATTGGGGTAGTAGTGGGGCAGAAGGCTTTTTGTAAATATATACGGGTGCATTCTGACATCTATAGCTATTGAAGATTATTCAAGGCGTGCACTCAAAACAAAAGTATTTAAGCCGTTAAGAGACAATCCTAATTAGCCATGGTTTACAGAACTGACTTTGCGGGTTTACTTTACTCTTACTTGTGTCGGCTATGCCGTACTTACTGCAGGATCCATCGGTGTCA
>JAEIFU010003865.1:0-22999 GCA_018904235.1 Lordiphosa stackelbergi | reverse complement strand
TTTTTATTTCAATTATGAAAAAACAATTAATTTAAATTTTTATAAAAAATTAAAAATTAATTGTTATACAAAAATTTTTATTTAAAAATTATAAATTAATTGATATGAAAAATTTTATTATAAAAATTAAAAATAACAATTACTTTAAGATATCCTCCGTGCCAAACATCGTAGGACAAAAGTATGAATGTATCTTTGATCTGAGGGTTCATATGTTTATATTCTAGTGCTTGAAGGTCTCATACATAAATGGGCAATGGCGAAAATCGGTTCACTAAGAGACAATTTTTAAAATCGCCCCAATCTACTACACCAACAAAATTGTAGAAAATTAGTCCATATATGTACTACTAAGAATATTTAAAAAAAACTAATCTCTGACCATCCTCATCACCAAAATCAATCCATATGTTTACCAACTTTGAAAAACAATTTGTTTGCTCAAACATTAATGACAATTAGGTAACATACATTTCGATATAATGGTTTTATAAATATAGCGGTGAATAGTAATGTCCGACTTGACAGACCAAAGCGCCAAAAAGATTTTTTTGTTCTTGTGCGTTTACCCTATATTAGGTTTGTCTTATAGTACTATAAACTCTAAAATGATAACTTCGAGCTGTTGCTTTATTAAGAGTCCGGCACTTTCCTTTATTATGTGTATACAACCTCGCTCTGCGGTAGCGACGTCGATGCACCGATAGTATATGAGCCTAAACTGCTCTCTTTTGCAACAACAAAGAAGTGCACATACGTGATCATGTGTGTTTTGCAGGCCCCTGCTTTATTCTAATGCAGCCTGCATACCAATTGTTAAAACAAAAAAAACTGCATTCTAAAAATAGACATAGCCAAATATAACTGTGATCGAAATTTTTGGCTTTAGTGACTATAAAAAACTATATGTACATCGGTGACGCCAGGCTTTGGTAGGTGGATATGTTTATTTTAGATCGTTTACACACTAAGAAAAAAACGACCATTCAAAATCTAGCACAAGTGTGCTCTATTTGAACGATCTCGTTCGTGAATTATCATTCACAAGACAAACCCGACGTTCACGAAAGAGCACCACTAAAAAGCTTTCTTACTAAAACTGGCACAAATCACAACAAAAACGCGAAAATGGCGCATTGAGAAATGTTTTACATTCTAGAATAATTATTAATATTTAAAACAAAGCAAAATAAGCAAAAACACAAAAAAATCTTCGGGTACACGCTAACTCGAGCTCTTGGTTTTTCCTCAAGTAAAACATTCAGGAAGAGCCTTTAACAAAAAAGCTTTCAGTCACTTTGGTGAGCTTTGGCTTTGCTTAATAATGCAGTTCGCCGCAATGACTCGAGCGAGGTCGGTAGCCATGATGGTAGCGACGCCGACTCTTGCACTAAGCAGTGCGAAGTTATGAGTTCGATCCCCAGAGAAGAGGACAAAGTCAATAAAATAAAAAAAGAGGAAGTCAGAGAGAACTAATTTAAGTATGAAATGTTAAGTGGTTGCTTTTGAAAAAGAAAATCATTTAAAAACATTTTTTTCAGCGTTTATTTTGCGAGCAAAATGTTCTCAAATCATGCCCAAGCCGTTCATAAAGTGAGCCCAAAATGGTCATAGTATGACCACCCGCTGTTCACAGTTCACGAAAAAGCGGGATTACTCTCTTTTGTCAACGAATGGGCGAGTTTTCGGTAGATTTAGAACGAATTTTTCTGAGTGCACTCAATTTTGAACTGGCTGAAGGTTCAGCCGGCTGGGTTGGCTTACTTCATAGTAGTACCCTGCACAACAGGTATCCAGTTCATAGCTTAATCAATTTCTGTCATGCGGCTCTGAACCAAGGCTGCTCTGGAAGAGTTTCGGAACGGGAGTTGAACCCATTGATAAAACATAATTTTGTTACTCATAGGTTCCTTTACTTATCTGTCCTAATGTTTAGGTTCGGGTAGAGATATTTTGGAAATGTCGGGATTTGCCCATCATCCTGTGGTGGATGATGTTGTTTTTAGGGAGGCTCTGCTATTGACTCCCTTAGAACTGGCATCTAAAATCTTGGCTGTGGGCAACTCTGTTAAATAGTGATTTCTTGACATTTCGAAAATTTGTGGGGGTTGTGAGCCACCCATTTAAAAGTTTAAAATTCGTGTTTTTTTTTTTTTGGCAAAATGAATTTTTTTGAAAATTACCAATTATTTCTCATATTCTGAATTAAGAAATATCATTGAAAAGTGAAAATTGATTGCCGACCGCCGGCTTTTTTTATTTTATATACGAGTTCGTTTTGCTGGTGGCTGCCTTTTTGAATGTTTTTCTTTTACCTCTGCCTTATGGCGCATCATTGCAACATTCTCTTCGGAAGTCAAGACCGACTTTTTGTCAAAGTGGCTCACAACACCCCAAATCTTTCCTTTTTTGGTGACGTTTTGTCGCTAGTCGCCAACTTTGAGTATGGGCAGAGAACTAAATCTATAGATGATCTTGTGTTAGAAATGGCATCGCAGTCAGTGCTGGGTTGCCACCGAGGGCACAGCCAGGGGGGTTTTCATAGAGTTTGCTTTGAAAGCTAGCTGCGCTATTGGTTGCCACAGTACTATCTCTTCAGTGATATCATCACGAATTATGCTTTGATTTATAACACTGAGAAATTGGACCAGTTGGAGGGTGGCTGATGTTGCCTTTCGTTGAGGGTGCCTCAGCTGAGGGCTTTATGGTGCCTTAATATTCTTGTCATTTGTGGTTCCAATGCATCAGAAATAGTCAGACTGGGCAATTTGTTGACTCCTCTTACTTACAAGCTCTAAACCCTTGGGTGTGAGTAAAAAATGCTTTTGCAGTCATGCCTAAGGTCAAAGACCGCTTTCAAGCTGGCCCAAGATTCCAAGGCTTAGCCCCTCTTATCCCCCTTATCATACTAACCTGTGGAATTTCTTCGCCAACTTGCGATAAGAAAAAACAATTTCCAGTTTTCATGTTTGTTTCGTTTGTTTGTTTGTTTTTTTTTTTTGTGTATGAAATTAAGTTGTTCCTCTTTATTCAAATGTACGACAGTGTTTTTTGTTGTTTTTGTTTTGTGTAATTTAGTTTTTTTTTTTTAGTTTTTGTTTATAAATCGGATTCTAAAAACTAAAATTACAAAATAGATTTTCTACAGCAAAAATGGCTGTATTCATAAGTAGTACAAAGTTGTTTCTTATTTTCGTTTCTTTACTTTTTCAATATTGCTTTTGAGTCTTTCCTTTTTAGAGCTACTTGGCGAAAAATGATATTAATTCTCTTTCGATTGAACAATAATTTAAAAATATGATTTGATTTTTTTTAATTTAAAAGGTAAATTGGTAAAAAAAAAAATTGCGCTAAACTAAAATGTCTAACAACTAAATAAATGCTACAAAATTATGAAAAAAAAATTGCTGGCGAAAATTGCTTTTTTTTTTGTTTGTTTAAATATATTAATTATTAGGCATGTGTGTAAAAATTGAAATTATACAAATACGTATGTATATATTATTATTACAATATGTTTTTTTTTTTGTATTTTTGCGCTGGCTTTTGTTTAGTTATTTAATTAAAACGGCTTAATCAATGATCACAACTCTTAGCATAAATATTACTCGCATGTGGCATTTTGCATAAATATATAAAAATAGTTTTAATTGTTATTAAATGTTTTTTCTTTTGCTGTTATTGTATTTGTAGTGTATAAAAAATGCATGCACTTTGTTGTTGTTGTTGTTTGTTGTCTTTTTAAAGGGTTGCCCGTCGAAAAAATAGAAATTCTCTAACAATAAATTGATTGTCGCTTGGCTTGATTGGACCTGTCTTTGTCCCCTCGCGGGGATGTCTTTTTGTTTGTTATTTGTTGTATTTTGTAAATTGTACGTCTTTTGTTGTAGCAAATGTTTTGCTTACTGCAAAACTGAAACACAAACGTTCTTAACCAGGGAATTTCGTTGATATGTGTTCATTAGCTCAAAGGCCTCATCCTTCCATCAATGCTTCATTCATTCGTCTCTTTTTCGTTTAAAAACTTTTAGCTGCGTGTAACTGTAAAAAGATGCGACAAAAATAAGGAGATTCGTATTTAGTTATTGGACAATATAGTTTTACTTAAACTAATTAAAAGTATGTAATAATAATCCCAACTTATGTTGCTGTATGTCAAACCATTCGATACGCGTCCTAACTAAATCGTACTTCGATGAAATATTTGACAATTAATACTTTCTTAGGGGAAATGACGTGGACGGAGAACTTCTTGAAGTTTTCTTAGTAGGCGAGACATACAAGTAAGATTCTATATATTTTGTGCAACAAATCTGTAAGAATTCCCTTGATTTTCAAACCTACTATGACAACTTCATGATGTTTGCTTCATCGTGTAAGTCCCTACTCACATCAATAATCCCTTCCAAATTTATATAAAAATTGGATAATAAATAGCTCAGTTAAAAAATATTGCATACTTTTCGGCTTACCCCCCTCAGGAACACAAAAAGGATTTTTCAAATTTCTTTCCCCAAGTAACGGGTGTATCGAAGTCGGGCAGGGCCGACTCGTTTGTGATACATTGGAGTTCCAAATCACAAAAAAAGCTCAAAAACTATTTATTTTGACGAATGAAATTGCTTCCTTTTTACTTTTTGCAAACCACCGGTCCAAACGAGATGGGCTCTAGATCAGTCGTGCCCAAACTCACATTCCCAAGCTTTGCGCTTGCGTGCGATGCAGCGAAACTCGAAGTAAACGTCATGACGTCAAACATTATCAACAAGCAAACGAACAAATGCCTTGTAAGAGAAGAAAAAGACGAAAGCACGCGTCGAGAGAGAGAGCCAGCCGCTGTGCGTGCTATTTATAGAACACACGTATTCTCTCTCTCTATGCGCGACGCCGGTAGAATTATGAGTTCCTATCCCATGGGATAGGCTTTTGGCATTTTGTGCACCACTGCTCTAGATACATAAGAGAGAGAGAGAGAGAAACCATCGAAAATAAAACAGTCGAAGATGAAAGAGGCTGACAGCAAAGAAATATTCACCTTATGTACATCTAGCAAGTGCACGAGTGCGTAATTTAATAATTACATTTCATTCCACCGACCAACAAGCAAAACTTTTTCGTTTTGGTGTTGGAGGAACACGAATCAAGTCCACTTTGGAAAATTTGCCGGGGAAGCGGAATTGAGAACATGTATAGGATTTTTATACGCTGTACCGAAGGTACACAGAGTGTATTAAGTTTGTGCAAAAGTATGTAACGGGGAGAAGGGTTCATTTCCGACCCTATGAAGTGTATATATTCTTGATCAGCATCAACTGCCGAGTCGATATAGCCTTGTCCGTCTGTCCGTCCGTCCGTATGAACAAACAGATCTCAGAGATGCTAAGAGATAGAGGTTTGACTTGTATGTCAATTAATTTACTTAATTTTGAAAAATAAGGTCACATATTTTACCAAAGTTACCGAACAGCTTTAACGAAAGGTATGTTCAAAGTAAGGTTATAAATAAAAAAAAAAATTAAAAAAAAAAAAAAAAAAAAAAAAAAAAAAAAAAAAAAAAAAAAAAAAAAAAAAAAAAAAAAAAAAAAAAAAAAAAAAAAAAAAAGAAAAAAAAAAAAAAAAAAAAAAAAAAAAAAAATAAAAAAAAAAAAAAAAAAAAGGGAATAAATAAAGAGAAAATAAAAAAAAAAAAAAACCAAAAAAAAAAACAGGGTTAAAAAGCGTAAATAAAAGAGCGTTATAAATATGCCTGCAAAAAAATGCTTTACATTTTCGACTAGAAGCCAATAGTTTGCAAGAAATTAAACCTTGCTTAATCAAAAATAAAAAAAATTTAAAGAACAATTTTTTTGCTGAGTTTGTTGACAAACAATGAAGCAAGCAAAATTAATGTACCCTCAAAGGAAGTGGAAGATCGATCTACATCAACAACGGTAAAGGCAAATACATCGAAGTTCAAGGTTCTGCCAGTGGAGGTAGTTGGACCAAATGGGTCAGTTATTCAGACATTCGTCGGCAATTTTGGCTAATGAGAAATAGGTGAGAAAGATTGTTAACGTTAACGAGACACAAGAAAAATTAACCTTGAAGTGGATAGGCAGTCACGCAAAGGACGTTGCATCTATGAAATGTAATTTGAGGATTGGATCTGAGGGCAGTACGAATTGGCTGAGTTTGAAAAGGTAACACAGTTTCTCAGATTGAATTGCCTCTGCAGTCATTGGTACTATAGGTATAGGTATGCACTCACATGTAAAGTAATTACAACGCGGACCCAATGATACTGATATCTACAATGGCCACTTGGTAAAGACAATAAAGAGTATTGATTTGAGCAGTAGCCTAGTTGCAGCAACAACACAGGCAAATAACCTAAATACATCGGCTCAGTTATCAGTAGTTTTTCATACGAGTTTTGAAAATCATGAAACAGACGACATACACAATATGATGGCGGATTATTTTACTACGGAATTTAAAGCGGTTGGGACACACCGAAAAAACAGAAATGAACTAAGGAATCGGAAAGTTAAGAATAACACTACATAAAAAAAAAAAAAATAAAAAATTTTTATAGATTTGTTTATATTGAAGCGGTATTATAATTTTGAAAATCAGCATTCCTAAATACACAAAACAAATTTCTAGTAGAAATGGATCTTATCGGCTGTAAGCTAGTGCAAGAGGTCGGGTTCGTAATAAGAGGTATACAATGTTTGGTTCCTCGATCAGATGACGAATCTTTAAGCTGCATTTTAACTTGACATATATCTTTAAAAGTCGATTGTGAGCGCTTATTTCATGGTACTGGACGATTTTAAGAAAGTGAAACTTGTTATGTACGAATTGGTAAGTAGACAGATTGACAACATAATTAAAAATGTAACCAGATATGACAAGTTCATATTGGAAACTGAGGGTAATGTAGCAAAATTGATAACAGATTTGAAATCAGGTGGTCCAAAATACTATGGAAATGTGCATGGCGATCGCGCTGCCTTGTGCCTTTATACTACATATAATAGCTGAATACGAAATTTATTTCTTGAGATTATATTTGTTGATAAGAAGTACTAAAACCAAGCCTGGCTAGCAAAAAACGAGAGTGTGAGCTTAAGTCGGCCCCGCCCGACTTTGATATACCCGTTACTCAGCGGAACAGATGTTAAACAGCCCTCCCTAATGTCAGTTAACAGAGCACCAACATTATTTTGAACTTATAAAAATAATGTTAGAAAACAGCGCTTGCTGCCCCCAAATAAATGCCAAAATTGTTGGCCTGTAAGCATAAACCGTGAAGTAGGCAATACATTTTTATTGACAGACACCGAGCCCAAACATATGGCAAAAGATGATATTCTTAAAACTCCGCTATTTATTAAGCGATCTTTATGAAAATTTCAGAGATTATAGATAGATATTTATAGATATTTAAATAAGAGTTTTAAAGTAGAATTCGATATATTACAAATTGTGGGAGTTATTTAACTGTATGCCTATTTTACTCTACGAGTAACTTGTATAAAAAGCTCAATTAAGATCTTTTTGGGATGGATAGTTATTTAATATCCTTTTTTTTCATAACCCTTGGACGATTTTTAGATACATTTCATGAAAATCTAAGATCAATCTAACATTAAATGGATATCTTTATTTATAAATCTGGTAGGCCCGACTGACTGATTATTAACCTACAGCCAAAACAGCTTGGTGTAGAGATCTAAGATTTGGCATAGAACTTTGTTTGATTATGCTGGCGCGCACTAAGAAAGAAAATTTGAAAAATTTGTACGCGAAGTGGGTGAAAACGCCAAAGAATAGTTTATATCTGGCACATATGTGCAGAGGAATGAGGGGGGACCGGAAAGGGTGGAGAGCGTAGGAAGAGTGACTGCCATGAGGTCAATTTGTTTTGATGGTTAGTTCGTAATTATTGGTTCAACAAAAGGGGACTAGGAATCTATTCGTTCCCAATTTTGATCAAGCAGTGCTGATACTGCTGTGAAATCTTCATATATTTACTAGATATGGGCATGGGACGGAAATATCGCTGGACCCGAAATTCACTCACATCAATGTATAGAATTCGGGAGCTTTCGAGCGCCTAGAAAAATCTACCCCGCAAAAATTTTGATATATTTTTACCAGCTGTGAACTCCAAACTGTCTACAAGATAAAACAACCAATTTCTACAATTTCTTAAAACCTTGGATGCGGACAAAGTTGCGGCGGGTTTAGCTAGTTACTAATATATTTTAACAATATTTTAACTATTCAGATCAAATGGATACCGAAATTCTCCAATTGTTCATCAACAAATATCCTGCTTTTGTCCATATCGATCCCAATGCTGCACAGAAAAAAAAATCGAATATCAGCCCTATCTTTAATAATATCGAAATAATATCAATTTTTCATATCAATGTGAAACTATTTATACCTAAACATATGGACGCTGTAATATCACCTTGATATTTTTTTCAGATGAAGGCCGATTTGATACTGAAAATATCCGTATGATACCAAATATCGTGATTTTTTTTTCTGTGTGATCAAGAACAGACATATATACTATTTAGTTTCGGAGATGCTTCCTTCTGGCTGTTACCTACAATTCCAATATATTCTGTATATTGCCATATTTCTAAGTGTATTGATCTAGTGGCTCATCATTATTAGGTATTATGTAATGAGGCATAGTTTTAAAAGCATGCGAACAACGCCTTCTCTGTTCAATTGCCTATTGACTATTGCCTTCGCATCGCTTTATATTTTTTTTCGCTAATTGAAAGTAATTAATGCAATTAAAGTTGAGTGTGGGATGAACATCCCAAATGTGTGTGAGTGTGTGCCAGAAGGAAGAGGAAGAAGACAAACAATTCATTTTCATTTTCATTTTTCGCGTGTCTACTACTCCGAGCCAGTTCAATTCGCATTTCGCATTTCATTCATGCGGCTGATCTCGTTGGTTGGGGGAGTGGGAGAGGTCAGTCGGTCCATCCATTGATACGTACCTCCAAATTGGCGGTCATGTGTAGAGTCGGGTTCGTTCGGTCGTCCGTTTGTTTGTTTGTTTGTTGTTTGATTATCATCAAAAGCTGTCGAGGCTGAGCTCTCACACAACACACCAACCACAAATTGTGTGTTTTATTAATTGAAACTACAGTCTGTAGCTGAACCGAACTGAACTAAATGGGGATCATTCGTCATGTGAGAATGTGTGTTAATTGCAACACTTTGTCACCATCATCAGCATCTCGATCTACGAAATGTTATCTATCAGCCTCGAAATATCTAACTGTGCCGCTGTCTCTCCGTCTCTTGTTAGCCAAGACTACACACTAAAGTTGAGATAAGATAAGCAACTCAAAGTGTCACGTAGTCGGTCTTTAACATATTGCCTAATTTCAAATGGACATTGTATGTATGTATGTATGTACAACAGTTTCAGACATTGAGCAACAACTGAATGCTGATTAGAAACCAAATTTTATATAAAAAAAAAATGTGAAAAGTGTTTGTTTTTTTTTTGACTAGAGATGGAAGCTTGGATGGTTGGGTGTGTGATTGAAGTGACATATGGTTTGGCGAAATCCATTATTCCGATACCATTACAGTTTTTAAGATTAGATTCAGGCCTGTTTCAATGGCCGAAAATGAGAAATATTGAATGTGAAATGAGTAATGGTGGAAAGAAATTAATCACAACTATAAAAGTTTGAAAATCTTTGCCCTTTCGATACCAGTAAACAAAACAACATTTTTGTAGCCATAACTTGGCCGTACCGGAAAAGATAACAAAATTCCCAGCTCCACATGTTTGTTACTACTAATCTACCTGATTCTATATAAATAGGTATATATAGATGTAAGACTTTGTGAAAGTTTTGAGTCATTAAGACAAGCCTATTATTGCTAGACATAGTATTTCCAAAAGTTACCCGACTTTGATCAAATTTTAAGGATATGCTTAAAAGCTTATAGTACTTATAGTTGCTAAGTTAAGGTGCGCTAACAAAAAAAACAAAAACTGGCAATTTCTGACCAATCGTTTCTATGAGATTCTTTGGGATCCGATTTTTATTTAATTTTTCACATCTATTTAAAAGCATAAAATACTCATAACTGCTGAGTTTAGGAACGCCATCTTTGAGAAAGCTAAGCTAACTCTTGCAGTTGCTGGTTGGGAAATAGCAGAGTTTAAAACGCTTTCAACCTTTCGTCGTCCGAATTCAAACAAATTTTGCAAATCTGTTGGAAAGCATATAAAACTCACAATCATCTAGTTAAAGAACAAAAAAATGAACAAAAAAAAGGTTTTCTCACTAAGACCCATTTTGACCGTGGTACAGAGTATAAGATATAGTCATCCGATTTTGACCAAATTATGGAAATCTGTTTGAAAGCATATAATATTAGTAGTGGCTGAGTTTGGGGACACTAACATTGAAAACAGAAATGTTTTTCTTATAAAGTCCCATATTTTGACCGATGGTTCCTATGGCAGCTATAAGATATAGTCATCCGATCTGATCTTATCAATACACAGGTTTTCAAACGAAATTATTTGTGGCCAAAATTCGTAGATACACAAAATCAACTTAGCAAACTGGTTCTGAGAGAATTAAGCAAAAACATGCGTTGAAAGAACCAGTTGTGCTTTGCCTGCATAGGCTCTAAAAGTCTCTACTCTAAGGTGGCGCGCACACATGCGGCTTAAAGATGAACTGACGGCACAACTTAAGGCTGATCTTGACAATTATTGTTTGATCTTAAAACAATTGACAGCTTTGTGGGGACCATCAAGTTCATTCGGAAAGACGAGCCAGGACTTGCTTGTCGAATTACGGAAGCTTACCTAATTGTCACGATGTTTGAGTTTTAAGTTTCAGATTTACTGTGTTTTTTTTATGATTTGTGTTCGAAAGCCCTAAAAGATGATCTCAAAAATGTTAACACTGCATTCGTTCCATGACTTTAAATTCATGAATAAGTCTCAGAACTATGTTATATATGAAATCAAAAATAAATCTTTGTTAATTTAATAAGTGTGTTAGCTGCGCAACAGATTGTAGTTCTTATACGTTAAATGACGCTCAACCCTCAATAGACCTGTTCTGTTAAGATCGGTTTACTGAAAATAGAAAATATCGATAATGTTATGTTTGGGATAAACTTACTTAAAAAATATAATAATAAATAATCTATCTTTAGTGAATAACAAAAAAAGAGGAAAAAGATCACCATGTTTAGTGACAACTTGATCTGTAAAAATATCTATATAAAATGTGTTGTTATGGATTTTTTTTTCCTTAAAGACGAATCCCGAAGGGGTTTGAAAATGTTTTTAATAAGCACGTAAAAAACATTGACCTCGAGCCAGCTAAAAAAAATCCCAAAAAAAATCTAAATCAAAAGTTTGAATCGATTTTTAAGAAGAATAATGTGGTTGCTATGAATGGTGGGTTATAATACTATTTAACTTAATTTTTGATGGAAAAATTTCATACTACATAGAAAAAAAAAAGTAAGATATTGCGTCGAGTGCCTTATAGCTTTCCATTATAGTTTCTATAGCTTTGAACGCCTTTTATTTTAAAATTTATTTAAATAAAGGGAGGCGCAACTTTCATATCGTCGGTTTACTCAAATCTAATCGTCGTATACAGAATTGGCCGATGTCTTATTGAATTTATATTAAGTCACTAGATTCAAGCTTGAAAATTGTAGATCACATTGTCCTAGTAGAATTGGAGGAGGAGGAAGCGAAGAAATATAAGTAGCCTTTTAGACAAGCTGGGTATGGTGGAGTGCGATGAGATGTCATTCCATTCGTGTTCAATGCGAATGGTCGCGTGGTTCGAGTCCCAGTGGTGAGCCTCTGAAAAGTGTATTATGCCAGAAGTTTGTAAGATAAAAGGAATCATCTCCGACCATAAGTATATATGTTCTTGAAGATGAGGGGGAGCTATCGAGCTGCTTGCAGTATGTCATGTTTTTAAGCTGATTTGCGAAGGTTGGTGAGGTAAGTGTGAAAGCTATTTCAAGTGTATAAAAACTGGAAGGAAGTTAGTTGCCTTCTCTCGTTATATATTTATTTCTTTGTTTTTCAGAAGTCTTAAATTAACCAAAACTATTGGGTTTTTGAAGTGTTATGAGGATGTCCTAATGGCGGGAGGAAGAAGAGTTATCTATCCTGGCATCAAATAAATATAACATATCGAGCTTAAGTTAATCTAGAACATTCATAAAATGATCCAGCATTGGGATTAAATTCTGCTCAAATTTTTGCTCAATTCAATCTTTATAAATGTAATCTATCTTAGAATTAAAATAGTCGGATCAACTTAATCTTTTTTCTGATCGGTTCGAGCATATTCAGGAATACGTTGTTTTCATTACCGCTTGAGATTGATTTGATCCCATATGGACGGATTTTTTTTGAGTGTACACTTGATCAGCGTAAGCATAAATTAGTTAGTCTGTCCGTTTCCATGCTAACTCGTTAATCAAGGAAAAAACCTGTTCAGAAAATGAGTTGCTTTCAACTCATAATAAGAACGAAATATTCTGAAATTTTACGAGGCAAATGTTCTTAATATTCTTGACTTGATGAAAGTTCAAATTTATTGAAGAAAAACTGTGAAGTGAAAACATTGTACTACAAATGAGAACGTTTTTGTTCAGCTTGAGGCCAATGTTTTTGAATTTTCCCTCTATGGCCTTTTGTTTGACATAGTCAACCCGGGTACGATCAAACTTGATAAAATCATTAAGAAGTGATTAGGCAGAGAAGGAGACGTAATGTATTCCTTAGAGCACATGTGAGCTATTTATATAGGACTCTCAGCAGTTAAACAGACTTTCTTAAGAACTGTTTAATTTATATGTAGGGGCAATCAAATTAGAGGACTAAAAAAAATAGATTTGATAGTAGGTTTTCCATTGCAAATAAAGGACTTTGTATCAGTGCAATTTAACTCAGTTTCCATAGAAAAAAAATCTGGTCGTAAGGTACCTTTTTCGGTCCACACTTAGAAGATCAATACCGACTATTATTAGCTTAACCTGTTGCTTCGAGTTGTTGATTTAGAAAGTTTTAGCATTGAAAACCATTGAAGTTCGATCCGATTTGTTCCGACCAAAAAACCAGACGGGGAAATATTTGACCGATTTCAAAATTTTCATGCAAATTCTTGATTAAAATTTCCATCTCTAGTTCCTTCAAAATAGGCGTGATACGTCACAAATCGTGTCGAAATTGTAGCATTTTTATTAGTTTCTTGTGGGGACTCTTTTTGAATACAATAGAACGTCTCGAACCAAAAGTTGCCTCAAAAATCTAATGTTCGAAGGCAGAAGGTTTTGGTTCGAACCTGCGTGAGCGGAAATCTGGTGCTGATAACTTTCTCAACCGTTATCTTTGGAGTACAGTGGAGTAGATGGGGGAATTAAGGGGATCAATTACAGGTAACAAAGTCGCAAAGCAAAAAATCGAAAAATCTTAACCTTATTCTAATATTTATTTATTTTTGAATAATAAATAAATTTTAAGGACCAAAAAACAAATGTCTAAAATTTAAACTTCATAACAAAAAGCTGTCTGACAACGATTCAAAATTACACAGAGAAAAACAGAATATTTTTTGAATATCTCTTAAATAATTTTGGTATGCATTTGGACTGGATATTACTAATATCCGTTTTTGGACATTCAAATATCTATTTAATGTCAAATTGATCTGTGATTTTCATCCAATGGAGCTGAGATCCATTTCAAATGGATCTTAGTTTCTTTGTGGGTTTTGTGAGACCTTTAAAGATATCGCTCAGCTGACGCTAGGCGTTGGGAATCGTAGATCATGATGGGGTTCAGTTGGTCCGATTTACAGGTTCGAACCGGTTTGTCCAAAAGAAATCTTATCCACTCACGCACACACCCATCCCTATGCACCTTATCAGGGCTACCCATACTCATGGCCCATTGTCAAGATAGTCGGCTGAGCACATAAATTTAGTTTTTTCTTTTTTTGTTGTTTAATTAACATACTAAAAGAATTTCTGTACGGGCCAAACAGAACCTTTCTGCCTTGTTGGCAGCACAGACCCGACCCGAGATTCGGTTTCAGATACACGAAGCTGGTCAAACTGGTTCTGTTTCTGCGCGCGAGTGAGTGAGTGAGTGAGTGTGTGAGTGGGATGCACGCATGCGCAGTGCGCATCTTCCATCTCGCTTACACCGAAGCCCTAGCCGGTGGCTGCTTGCGTTACGCTTAAACGGCGGCAGCAGCGGCAGCGTTGGCGGCGCGGCGTAAGACCAGTGGAAGTTGCAATGATTTTAAAGCATAATTTTTATTAGTTTGTTAAAAAAAAAATAGATGGCTTAATTAATTTGTTTACAACTAAACTAGTTTGAATTTATTTTGTTTGTTTTTCGGCAGAGATCTGCTAAGATCAAAATTGAAGATGGATAATTGTGGGGGTCAACTTACTGGCAACACACGCCCCTTCCCCCCAAAACAGTGGCGGATGAGCACCCCGGCCTCTGGCGGTGTCTATTAGGCATCAAATGGCTGCTTGTGAGCGCTCTGTCCATCGCCGCCCATTTCCCGCGAGAGATCGGCTATCACCTCCTTGTAGATCAGTGGATCGATGTTCTTGCCCAGCTGGTAGAGCAGGAACCAATCGCCAATATTGCATTTGTTGGCCACCAGCTCCACCTCGTCGCTCTCGGCCAGGCGTGAGCGGGCGCGCAGCAACAGGTGACGCAGCTTGGGACCGACCACGACGGCGATGCGATAGATGAGCGATATGCCCGACAGTATACTGAGGATGATGAACCAGAACCACAGGAACACGTAGATCTTCTCGTTGACAATGTTCAGCGGCAACACGCAGAGTCCGTCGAACTTTTGCACGCTGCCGGAGGGACCGTATTTGTGGAATGTACATTTGGTGACTTTCGGAAAGACCCGGGCCATGGGATCGATGCGCTCGTCGGGCTCCATTTCGGTGAACTTGAGCACGTCGCTGCCGTACGTACTGAACTCGCCGTCGAGGAAGAAGTCCACGAAGTAGATCTGTCCAATCACATTCACGAAGTTCAGGGCCTCGCACACGAAGAAGCGGAACGCGTAGAAGTTGTGGCGATTGAGGTTGCCGATGAAGTAGTCGACCAATATCTTCTTGCGATCGTTCTTGCACTCGTCGTTCACGATGGGACTGTTGAGATCCATGACCAGCATCTTGAGGCGGCCGCCCTCCCAGGACTTCCACAAATAGCGCGGCACGTAGAACAGTATGGCCTGGAAGAAGAGCACGAAGCACACCCACTGGTAGTATTTGTGGTACTTGACCTCGTCCTCGCCCTCCACATGCGACCCGACGCCGGGCTGCACCACGTCGCGTCCCGTTATGCCCGTCAGGCGCTCGGGCACCGTGAATGTGGAGTAGATCCAGCAGTAGGTGTCCATCACGCCCAGCGGAATCTCGTCCACGATGCAGTCGATGGGGTCGCCGATGTACTGGCGCGATGTCACCAGCAGCGAGAAGGCAATCAGTATGATCACCGTGGCCTTATAGTGCATACGGAACACATTGTTGTCGATGCAGACCTGATCGATCTTCAGCAGCCCCTTGACGGAGCCGAATACGTCAAACATTTTGGCACCTTAGGCGGCGGTTTCGGCGTGGATTTGGCGGTGGTTGGTTGCGCTTGCGGGAAAACGTTCGTTCAATGGAGGCTAGCTTGGTCGCTGGTTCGATTTTTCTTCACACGTTGCAAGCGTTTCATTCACTTGTCCAACATAACTCTTCAGTTTCTGCCTCAAGAATGCACATGAAAAAAAATTTTAAACACTAGCTTGGATTTGGGCAGCGCTCTGGATCTGATCCCCCAGTGAGCTTGGGATCGTCTGCGTCGGTGTCGTTGGTGTTGGTGGTTTGTTGTGTCTTCGGGGCGCGCGCGCTCTCAACACGACGACGACAACGGCGACGACGACTACTCGAACTCGCAACAAAAACTCAAGCGGGCGACGGTGCGGTGGCGCACCCAGGTAGTTCAGTTACTCTATATCAAAAACGCCCGTCACAGCAGCGGGCACTAAGCGCACTCTTCGGATAGAAAATTCAAACTGTTCGGCTTTTGGCTGAGCCCAAAGTTTGGCCTCAAAAAAAAGTATCTGTAACTGCGAGAGATAGCGTCGTTTGCTTGAGAGCGCAATACCGTTTGAGTGGGAGAGCTAGAGCGAGAGAGAGAGTGGAAGAGTGAGATTGAGAGCGAGCGAGTCAGTCAGGCAGGTAAACTCAGGAGGCAAGAACAGGGTGAGGCAGGGATGAGAGAGTAAGAGAACATATTTACCATTTCAAAACTCCTACTTAAAACTAGGATGTCGAAATATCGATATCGATACTGTTGAATAAAGTTTTGGTGTGTATTTTTGACCCCAAAAATGGGGGTTTTCTGAAGGCATTCTCTGGATATTACTAGTATTACTGATGCCATAATATCCAAGAGAATTCCCTAAAACCTTCCTGGCCAAAAACAAAAAAGTATTCATAAAAATATGTCAAAATATCGATATCGATATTTCGACAACCCTACAACATATTAGCAAATTGAGAGATACAATTTGTTTTTTGGTATTATAACTTCATGTAAACTTGAAATAATTTGTGCTCTCATGTTTTTAAATTAAAAATAAATTTGTTAATATTTTTAGAAAAGAAAACGTTAGGCCTGTTCCTGTATATGGTTGCAGAATTAAATAGTGTTCCCGATTCCAAAAACCGACTGTGTTTTTCGGATTTTAACTACAAAAACCCATTTAGCTTCGTTGATTCTACCGATTTCTTTATTCCTCTGACACATAATATGAACATGTATTTGACAAGTCCTCCTATATACATTTTTCTCCCCAATTTTCCACATTCGCCTCGAATGTTTTTGAATATTTTTCCAAAACGTACTATGCTTTTTTTAAAATGTACATTTCCAGTGGAATCATTAAAGTTGAAAGTGTATACATATGTGTCAGTGTAACTAGACTATTAGACGACACAACTCTTTTCAGTTCCATAAAATCGAATTCGGAAAGCAGAACAGGCCTGATGTTTTAGTTTTACGGTCAAACCCAAAATGTGAATTTATTGTTTTTGGGCAAAAATAATTTTATATTTAGTTCCTTTAGTTCTTTTATAGGCAGGACATGCGGAATAAGTTTTTTTTAGCTGCCACTAATAATAACTCAAAAGAGATCGCTCTTCCAACTTGCTTCACCTTATTATTGCATTATGGGTAAACTTGCTTTGGGGTGGATCTTGTTTGAGTATTGAGTGCACGGTCTCTCACTCACACACGCACGCACAATTCACTCACTCATACACTCGCGCAAAAGCAGCCTTTGTGTCTGCAACAGACCTGTTTTTTTTTTATGCTCCTCGCTGGTGGAGAGAAGCTAAACATGATTTAGGTGGACGCATCACAGAGGCCAGAAGCTGAGTTCTGAACTAAAAAAAAGAGAGGGGGCGGAGTGGGGGGGGGGGGATAACCAGCAGAAAGATGGCACAGTGGGTGGCTGGTGGAGCAGGCGAAGGGGGCGCATAACCATGACTCAGTTTTGCCACTTTTGTAATTTTGCCATTTTGCGGGTGGGCAAGTAAGTCCCGTTTGTATGATTATTTGGTATTTAAAAAGTGACCGAAAAATACAAATTTTCTTTGAATGTGGCAATTTTATTTAATTTAATTTTATCCAAAAATAGGTTAGACGGTTCGGTCCAGAGTTTCGAACCCCTTCAGTTCGAGAACCGATTCCTTATCTTATCGAACCTCAGGTTTTGCTTAATATAAACCTAAATTATAAACTTCAGCTAATTTGCTCGGCAAAAAAATGGAAAATTAAAAAACTAAAAGCCAATCTTTCAAATTCGATCCCAACGCTACGGACGAAGCTTCCCTCTTCCGTTTGCTTTCTGATAATTGTAACTCCCAGAAACGTCCCGCCCTTTGGACCCCCCGCAACACAATTTTTAATTTTAATTTTATAATGAATTGTACAACCAAATACAAAAACGATTACAAAATCGATTTCGCGATTTTAAAAACATTAAAATTTAGCCCCTAGACAGAAGAGGGCCTATTAAACTAACTAGTTTACACCAAAAAGACCCATTCTACTATTTTTAGTGTATTTGGAAAAGGTGATCTCAAAAATCGATTTCAAAAATTTTTTCGGCTCCGTTTGAAATACGATTTTTTTCGTTTTTTGGTAGGTGTTCTTACTATTTAAGCCATATCTCACTTCATAATTGTCAGATAGAGTCAAGCAAGATATGAATCGAAAGGTCATTGAAATGCCAGTAATCGCGTAAAATATTGTTTTTAAATCGGCTTAGTAGTTTGAATACAATAACCAAAAATATTTTAAAAAATCGATATTTTGCCCAAATGTTTGGTTTTTTGCTCGAAAATGCGAGAAATTTCATTTTTGAACGCCTGGAAAAATATAAAAAATCAAAAAAATATTTTTATTTTTTCTACTAAAGAATCGCACTTCTACGAAGAAAACCGTAACATTATCAAAATCTATGAACAAACACGGAGCTGGAGCAATTTAGTGCAAAATTGGTATTTTCGTGATTATTCAAAAATAAATTTCCGTTTGCTTCGACTTTTGTTCGGTTCTTGATTATAATTTTGTTTGGCTTTCGCTAACTTCTAAAGTGACCAAACGACGAAGAAAAATACAAAGTTTATTTTTTGTGAACACACAACTCTCAAATTTGACTGTTAGTTCTCTATATTGATCCTTCGGTACGTGTGGCACAATTTTTCCTCACCAATACCTTATTGTCTTCGTAAAAGTGCGATTCTTAAGTAGAAAAATAATTTTTTTTTTTTTATTTTTTATGCGTTTAAAAATAAAATTTTTTGCTTTTGAGTAAAAATTAATTTTTGAAATATATTTGGTTTTGTTGATTCAAAACTACTAAACGGATTTAAAAACTTGGGCGTATTCAGCAGATAATTCCGATTTACGATTTGGGATTTATAATTGCCGATTTTACCTGCTGAATACAGTGATTGACGATTGGGAAATTTGACAATCATGTTTGTTGAATAGAAATCAAACAAATCGTATGATTGGTTAACGATTGCTGGGTCAGCATACCTTTGTACAGACATTCATATGAAATTTTCTGTTTAATCAATCCATAAATATTGAGATTTTGTGTGTAGGAAGATGGGGTAGCCATAATATCAAAGAATGCAATCACTTCCATTCACACTTATCAGCAATCGCAAACGTAACAGTAACGCTAATCGGAAGATTGTACGAACAGACAAACAAAGCTCAATCGACTCAGCTCGTCGCCCTGATCAAGAATGTATATATATGTTTATAGGGTCGGAAATGAATATTTCTATGCGTTACAAACTTCTGGGCAAAATTATAAATACCCTTTTGCTAGGGTATAAACATTTTTAAAATGATCCCAAAATGTTTCCAAAAATTTCACCGAAATGTTCATGAAGTTCAAACAGCGGACTTAAAAAATTGCACTCATGGTTTGAGAAAAAATGGATTTAACCTATTTGGGTCAAAGAATGTGCTTGATTTCGTTCGTTTTAGAAATTAATTTTTAGTGTGAAGTGTAGAATAGTGTAGAATACCGGTTCGGACATTGCCAAGCTTGGTGTGACCACCAACTGGTGCCAGCTCGCACGGAGCTGAAGCGACTGGAGGGCCCTAATTGCAGAAGCCGAGACCGTCAAACAGTTGTGATGGCCAATAAAGAAGAAGAATAGACTTATTCAGGCATGTTCTCAATTCCACTACTTTTTGAAAAGTAAATCGAACGCAATTCCGCTTCGGTTTTGTTTTTGTGTTCTCAATTTGGAACGAAATTGCTCTCTTTTACTTTTCGCAATCCACTGGACCAAGCGAGAATGGCACTAGATACACAAAAGAGAAACCAGAATTCCAAGCGAAACGATCGAAAATGGAACAGTCTGAAATGAGAGGCTGACTTTAAGGTTTCACTTTTCGGTTTGGCTGGGCAATGCCAAATTCTGGACACATTAAGCAACAAAAATCTTTATAAATCAATTAAAGGCTAGAATAGCAATTAAATTTCACAAGCAATTTCTAAATTGATCACAGAATTAAGAAAAATTAACTTTATGTACATCTAGCAACTGTAAGAGTGCGTAATTTGGCAATTACTTTTCATTCCACCGACTAACAAGCATTACTTTTCAAAACGAAAAACTTTTTTCGTTTTGGTGTTGCGAGAACATGAATCAATTCCACTTTCGAAAAGTTAAAGTGGAATTTAAAAGTGCATTATTGACTTAAAATTTGGCATACATTCCTACCAGATAATAGAACGATCTCTGATTCAATACATTCAAAAATCTTCAGGGACAGCTTTCCCAGGCTTATTCAGCTATGCCCTTTAAAGCTCGATCTATAAATATAAAAGACTGACTCACTGGATGGTGACTGCCTTACAGCCTAAACCATAAAAGATAGAAATTTGAGTTTTTCACAGTAGTTTCATCTTATTCTGAAAGTGAATACTAAGATTGCATTTTAAAAAATTCTGTCGGGAAAAGTGAAAACATTTTTTTTTTCATCCGATCAAGCTCAAACTGATTTTCAAAAGATCTATCTGAAAATTTAACAATAACTGCATACTAGAGACCTGCACGAGTAAATAAAAATGTAACATGTTTGGCATCGCGGAGTATGAGTAAAAAATATCCGATTACCTAGCTGTCAAATGGGCTAGCCTCGATCGTAGGCATCGTAATCGTTATAATCAAAAATAATCATTTAATTTTTAAAATTTGAAATTTATTAAATTCTGAAAAAATTAATATTTTAAATAAAACATAAGCGGTCGAATATCCCCTAATCGGGACACGAAACCATTCGTCGCCAACAACACAATTTACGCTATGGACCACTCATACACATTTGTTGTTGTGTTCCATTTTGCAAGAGATATATGAGAGAAAGAGAAGAAAGAGAGAACATATGAAGTTGCTGTGGGTATATACCAGCTCTCCACAAGAATAGAGAAAATGTGGCTGTCTCTATCTGGCACTCAGTGGTGCAAGACTTTGGCAAGCATTCGGTGTGAACTGCCAAGTGTGTTTGCCGCCCAGGGGCTATGTTTGGGGACCACTGAAATATACTTTGGTTTGTACTATGTGTGAGTGCCTACATGCGGGGCTATCGCTATGCGTATATTAACAACGATTGCAACTTCTTCGCTATAGTCGAAAATAATCATTCTATCCCACATTTATTTTTTTCCAACCAAACATAGTAAGCTGGTGATTATATCTCGTACGTTGCCATGATTATTACTCGGCATCGTGTCAAAAAAGTAACACCGATAAAAAATATAATCATTTTACTCACACAACGATTATTTTTACTCGTAATCGTACGATTCCGGAATCAATCGTGCAGGTCTCTACTGCATACCAATTTTCCGGAAAATTCAACCCGCCTGGGTGGAAAGTGCGTGGTCAAAGTTGTATGGGCGAAAGTTTAGTAGCGAATAGAATAATAATTCACATAAATAACGTGACTTTCAAATTTTGGAAAATCTATTCACCAAAGTCGAAAAATTCACGGAAAACTGTTGTTTGAAACTTTTTGTTTATCATCCGATCAAGATTCAAAATCATTTTCAAAAATCTATTTAAAAATTCAACAATAGCTGCGTACCAATTTTCCGGAAAATCCGCCCATGACAAAAATGGCCGGAAAATTGAGATGTGATTTTCAGGAGTTGGAAAATTGGACCCAACGGTCGGAAAATTTCTGGAAAACTCTGTATGCAGAAAACTATTATTCACACGAATGACTTGAAAGGCTGTTTGTAAGGATACAATACGAAATAATTTGAAATGTGATTTTCGATGTCGGATAATCCGCCCCCTCCAGGAGTGAAATTGTCCGGAAAATTCTACATGATTAAAAAACAATTTTTTCATCCGATTGTCTTGAAACTGGGATTGTAAGGATAGAATACGAAATAATAGTGGGTGGGATGTGGGTGATAAGTGGGTGGGAAATGGAGGGAAAACCCAGCACCAAAGTCTTGACGGGGAAAAGGCCAAGAAGTAAGACGTTGATTTCAAGCCGATGTATGTAAGATTACATTTCTGAGCTCTTCGCGGGTACACAAATTTAACAAAATATTTTCAAATTGGGTGAATATTTGATTTTCATGATTGACTTCAAACTGATTATGATAATGGTTCACACTGTTGAGGGCGCAGCGAAGCGCGACGTGTTATATGCTAGTCATTCAATAAATTACATTGCAACATTTTACCATTAAAATATAACTTCGCACGTAACAGTAGTAAATATATTTTGTTATTGTTTTTTGATTCAGTAAAAGTTACCATTTTAGTACACTTGATGCGCAAATTTTAGTTGCAATATTTATATTAGTTATGAGGGATTTTCGAACTCGAGAATTCCAAGTGGTCTCATTTAAGCAGTGCAATTTTATTGGTGTATGTTTCAGGGCTAGTTACTTTAGAGCTTTCGTCAATAGCTGGTAAAGGTGACCGGATGTGTAAAAGTTAGATTCCAAAGAAAGAAAAAAACTTTTTATTAGATGGTCCGAGGCGGGATTAAACCCACGCCTCCCGCACAGCAGGCCAGAAAATGGTTGGAGCATTTTCAACCGTCAGTTCTGGTTGAATTCTATTGTGCTACCATAATCATTACGTTATGACTTACGCCACTTTCATTGTACCTGTTTAAAATTTCCCCCCCCTTTTAGGGTTGGAGCATTTGACCCACGGAATTGTTTGAGTTTAACGACACAATTTTTTTTTTGTTTAAAGGCCTATACTCAGATGAGATGAATTTTTAGTTTGGTACGATATTTCACATGAATAGAAACATTTCATACAAATAAGACGCCTTTTCAAACGTATTCAGATTTCAAAGCTGTACAAAATTGTT
>JAEIFU010003864.1:0-23000 GCA_018904235.1 Lordiphosa stackelbergi | reverse complement strand
AAATCTGTACGCCCGACTGACATATTATCAACCCACAGCCTAAACGGCTTATCCTACAGGTCTGATATTTGGCATAGACCTTCGTTTAGTTATGCAGGCGCGCACTAAGAAAGAAAATTTGGAAAATTTTTCTCCGCAGTGTGTGAAAAGGCCAATTAAATGTTTGTTTGGACATAACGGTTGTTGCGCTCAGGCAATGTTGTGGAATGAGTTGATTTGCTGAGAGCGCGAGAGAGAGAGAGTGAGGCTGCTGTGTGCGTGTGTGAGTGTGTTTTTTTCACAAAAACATACAAAAAATCAAATAGCGAACAGCCTCATCCGATTGAATTGAATCTTATGGCACATAGAAAACACATCGATAGCTTTAACAATATGTTGACCGTATTTCACAAAAAAGTAGTTAAAGTTTCACAAAGCTAAAAGCCAAAAATCTATCATTGCTGTGAACTGTTGTCCTCTTTTGTTATTGGTGGTGGTACGTGATCTCAACGATATTATCAGAATAGTGATGGCACACATCAAAAACAATAAACAGTGTTGCCAAAACAGCTTATTTTTTCAATTTAGCCTTTGCAGATCAAAAATCAGAGGGCAGCGGGAATTGTGACCTTTATTAAAAATATATTTATTGTTTCCGCTTTTAAAAAAGAAAAGTTAAATTTGCTTCTTATTTTTTCTATTTTTAAGAAATGAAGTTTCCCTGTTTTGGTTGCCGCATAATAAAGACACATAGGTACACATGTTCAAATAGTTACATACTCTCATACTGTGTTGATTTACATAAATTGATCAGAAAAGAATATCCTGGAGATCTAATATTAAACAAATGAATATAGGTGCGCACTTATAAATAAAATGTCCCTTGACATTAAATTCCTTACATAGTCCTTAGGAAGAAGAATATACTATAGTCTGTTCAGCATTCACAAGACAGGAAGGGAAAAATTTTTAATTCTGGAATTTCCGCGCGACTTGAAAATTTGGTTGTGTCCCTTATGACGGGACGGGATAGAATTTAATATCAGCCCACTGCATTTTCCACGCCTTACTTAATCCTCTTTTCCCAGATTTTGAAGTTATGTGCAAACGTAGCGAGACATAGAGCCAGCGTAATATTGATGGCCAGATTGATTTATTTTAATCAACCGTAAACTCGAAACTGTCCAAAAATTAAGCAAATGAAGCCAATGATATTAAAAAGAATTTGCGTTTTAACAAATAGATTAAATACAAACTTAGTGTTCAAAGAGCTATACAATTTTTTCTACTTACTACGATTTTTTCAAAACTGGCACGCGGACGAAGTCGCGGTATGTCTGGACAATATTGTTTCGGAAATTCGTCCCCGAATCCTCATCAGCAAGACTTCTAGTATAAACAAAATTATTTAAAAAACCAAAAAAATAAAAATTAAAAAGCCCCGACTATTTCTGTTAAGAGTGGTCAGCCTGAAAGTATACCATGTTTTATGAAGGTGTCCAATATGTCAATTATTTGTTAGTAAAACTGCGTTTATATCTTTGGCTGCTATCTATGTTGTGAGCTATCTCTGTTGATTTTTTTTGATCGCATTAAATTGTTATCAACCATTGACCTTGAGCCCGCGCTGTAAAATAGCACTAAAAACTCGACCAAATAATTTTTTTCTTCGATATCAGAAAACACACTTCTAGTAAATATTATCAGCATTTAAACGTTTCTTTCGTTTTGGAGAGCAATGGGAGCTGCATTGAGGAAATGCTTTCTTAATACAATGTCCGATCACTATAGAAAACTATTGTGAAATTTTGAAATATCTCACTATAACGGGTTCTCTTGTGGGCTGATGATCACGCTCAATGTCTTATCACTTTATATATATAGATAACACAAAACGAAGATGCGAAGCTTACTTAACAGTGGTCATTTATCAAATCTTCATCTAGCAGAATGATAGATTTTTTGATCTTTCGATCTTCACCATCCGTCTATTTACCGTCTTCATGATAATTTAAGCTGATTATTAAATTTTGAAAATTTCGTGATATTTTGCTCCGTTTGATCAACACCTCCCATTAACCCATTGCAAATTTAAAATATTTTTAAGCCAATTGACCGACAACTCCTTAATATATGATAGCTAGTGCAATTTGTGTGAGTCGTTTACTCTCTCTTCACCTCTCTCTCGCGGTCTAAGGAAAACAGCTAAGTCCACATTCCCTGAGCGCTACTGCCGTTATGTGCCCCATACAAACTTTTCTTTGGCGTTTTCACCTATTTCACGGTGAAATATTTCAAATTTTCTTTTTTAGTGCGCGCCTGCAAAAACAATCGAAGGTCTATGCCAAATCTTAGATCTCTGGGATAAGCAGCTTCGGCTGTGGGTTGATAATATGTCAGTCGGGCCTGCCAATTTATAATAAAACGAGAAAGAGCAAAGCTAACTTCGTCTGTACCGAAGTTTTGATACGCGAAATAGCTTGTCTCAACGGTTAGCGACTTCGACCAAACTTCGCAGATCAGCTTAAAAACATTACATTACCCATGACCGTGTTCGAGGCATTTATTGAGAACAAACTAGTTTTTCTCACAAAACCCATTTGCCGAAACGCATATATTTGTGCACCTTACAAGAAGTAGTCATCTCGATCCGGTCGGTTCCGACATATTAGCAGCGTGCAGTAAAGACCCTGTGCAAAGTTTCAGCTCGATAGCTCCAAAACTGAGGGACTAGTTCGCGTAGAAACAGACAGACGGACAGACGGACGGACGGACAGACGGACGGCCAAAGCTTAATCGACTCAGCTCGTCATGCTGATCAGAATATATATACTTTATGTGGTCGGAGATGATTCCTTCTATGCGTTTGCAAACTTCTGGGCAAAATTATAATACACTTTTCAAGTGTATAAAAATGCAATAGGGATAGGAAGCGATTGCAGTGCAACATTCAAGAAATAGCTTTACAGTCAACCAGAATACTTTGTGGTCTTGTGTGTTCCTGTTTAAAGTTATGTGCAAACATAACGTTTTGTTTTACCACAGAAATCCGTCTCAGCGTCTGGGCTATTGCATTGGTAACAGGCCACTGGCTTACTTTCTTACTTTTTCTTACTTTTATGTAATTGTTTGGGCTGCGGTTAAGCTCAAGAGCGGTTGGGCCAACTATGCCTGTGGGTGGCTGCAGAGAACAGCACAGAAAGAGCAAAGATGAAGAGAGCGATAATAAAGAGATCAACCGATGCCAGCGGGCAAGCTTAAGAAACAGTTAGAATAAGTTGCTATGTACATTTTGCTTTTAGCTTTTGGAATTTGCCGGCTTGGTGACAGCGGTAGTTGTTAAGTATATTGAAGTCTGTCAGCGTCAGTCCAAGAAGTCGGATGCACCCTCTGTGCAGTTCGGCCTTTCATATTAAAATTTAATCATATTATATTAAACTAAGTTCATTTTGTTCAACCTGAACTTGATTCTTTTTTGTTGGCGAGTTCCTCAGCCGCCGCAGTTGGACAGAACCACTGCTGGCCGCATATTTATTTTCGGGCAGATTGGGGCTCCGCATGGGCGCAGCTAATATCCAACATATTTTTGGTGCCTCCTGTGAGGAATCTTGTTAACTGGACTGGATCGAGTTGGGCAGTGAAGTGGAGATTGCTGGAAGTTGGAGTTTTCATCTGGATTTGGACTTTGCTCGGCAGGTGACCTTAACCTCAATTCTGAAGGTGAGTGCAATTTTACATTGGCGTGTAGTTAGGTGTTCAAAATGGCCGAAATTCTTACAAATTTAACTTTTGAGCAAACGTCGTTGCTAAACTCGCTGAAGAAGTCGCTGCAGAAATACAAGGCTGACGAATCATTGCATACTGAGACACATCTGGAAGCCAGGCTCGAGTCACTGGCAGAGATACATGCAGATTTCAGACGCAACCACCAGGAACTTGTACGCGCACGAGAGAATGAGCAAGTGAAGTCAAGGTATTTTGATCCAGCAATCAAAGACGTGTTCGAGGAAACCTACATCGAGGGAATAGCAGCTATCCGGAGTGAGTTGAACGTGCATCGGGAGCAGCATATTCCAGCCTCTACAGCGTTCAATGAAACGGGGTTGAATCAAACAGTGAATCAACAGGCTCCTACAACAATGGAGGAGGTGAAGCTTCCCACCGTTAGGCTGCCTACTTTCAGTGGTGAGTTCATAGATTGGCCAGCGTTTAAGGAGGTTTTCCTATCAAGGGTTCATAATTGTCAGCGGCTTACTGACCTACATCGCTTCCATTATTTGAAAGATTCGCTATCAGAGGAGGCTGCGAAAGATATACAGCACTTAACCTTAATAGAATCTAACTATCAAGTAGCATGGCAGATGCTCATAAATTTGTATGACAATAAAAGGGTGTTGTTTTTACATTATATGGATATCTTTGATCAACAACCACCAGTTCAACATGGGGACCCGGGCTCTCTAAAGCGGTTTCTTCAAACCTGTCGCTCATGTGTGAACTCCTTGGAGAAGATTGAAGTGGAGTTAAATCAGCAAACCCAGGTACTAGTCTACTACATGATGAAGAAGTTACCTGGTCAAATACGAGTAGAATGGGAACGATCGCTTGCGTTGTCGCAGCAGTTGCCGACTTTTGAAGAGCTTTGTATTTACCTTGATGCCCAGTACAGAACGATGATCTCCTCATCTTCGGGTAGTTGCGAGGGAGCGGCGTCCTCGAAGGAGCGCGTTAATGCAAAGCAAGGCGTATATGGTTCACGAGGCAACCGGAGAGACGTAAAATCTTCATTTGTAACCCAACAGTCGGGTATGTGCATAGTCTGTGGCAAGGAGGATCATTCTGTAAGATCATGCAAGACGTTCTGTGAAATGTGTGTAGCAGAGCGTAAGGCAGTCGTGGCGAAGCATCGTTTATGTTTCAACTGTCTTAGTCCTAATCATCAGGTGGCTGCATGTGGCAGTCATCGAACTTGTGCGAAGTGTGCTGAGCGACATCACACCCTCATCCACCTGGAAAGGATGCGTAGTCCTCCGGATGCGCCCAGGAATAGTGCCTCGGCGAGGCAGGACACGGGTGCTCAGCAGCTCTCATCAAATGTGATAAGCGGATCACATGAAGCTTTGTCGCCGGCAAGGCAAGAAGTTTTGTTACCAACTGCATTGGTGCTCATTGAAGCAGTGGATGGGTACCCTCTGCAATTTCGAGCCTTTTTGGATCAAGGTTCGCAAGCGTCATTTATAACGGAGAGCGCAGCTCAGCAACTGCGTCTTCCACGTCACAAAGTGTGTCTGAGAATCAACGGCTTAGCGAATGCAAGGATCACTGAGGCGTCAACAGCAATTGAATTCACATTGGGATCTGTGCACGACCCACAGGTAAAACATCATGTGAGAGCTTATGTTTTGCCCAAAGTTAGTCAGAAAATGCCTGATCGACAAGTGCCAGTAGTGAAATGGCCACATTTGCAGAAGTTATGTTTAGCCGATCCTAATTATTTTGTTCCACATGGGGTAGATATTTTACTAGGCAGCGATATTTACGATGAGCTGATGTTAGGTGAAATACATCGAGGGCCTGCGGGTTCTCCTCTGGCGCAAAACACTGAACTGGGCTACATAATTTCCGGTAAGATCAAGGAGCGTGCATCCACTATATTTTCACATACGGTAAAAATATTCAGTGATGATGCATTTGAGGAGCTGAACGACGTGCTGCGCAAGTTTTGGGAGCTGGATCAGTTTGACGAAGAATCTCCATGTCTTTCTAGGGAAGAAAAATGGTGCGAGGATTTCTTTGTTGACACTCATCGTCGTTTACCTTCCGGAAAATATCTTGTTCGACTACCATTTTTGTCTCACTTAGATCCTACAATGGTGATTGGATCATCGTACCGAGCTGCGTTGAAGCGGTTGGATCAGATGGATCGGCGTCTACGTGCTGATGCGAAGCTGAAGGAATCATACTCCAAAACCATCAACGAATATTTGGAACTGGGGCAAATGGGTCACGTCCTGCCTCAGACTCGAGCGATACAACATGGCGAAGTGGGGGGAGTAAGGCACTGTTATTTACCGCATCATCCAGTTATAAAGGAGACCTCATCTACAACCAAAGTTCGAATTGTGTTCGATGGCTCGATGAAGACTAGCAATGGGAAGTCATTGAATGACATTTTGGCAACTGGTCCAAAATTACATATTGAACTACCTGGCGTATTAATGAACTGGCGTGCATTGAAGTTTGTTTTCGTAGCTGATGTAGAAAAAATGTATCGATGTATCAACATACACAAGGAGGACGCTCAGTATCAGCGCATACTATGGAAACCCGACTCAGGCGACAACATCGAGGAGTATTCATGTTCAACGGTTATGTTTGGGACGAGTTCTGCGCCATATTTAGCAATCCGAGTTATGCAGCAGCTAGCCGTTGATGAGCAGGAAAGGTTTCCCCTGGCTGTAGACGTGGTCAAGAGTCAGATGTATGTGGATGACATTTTGTCAGGAGCCAACAGTGTTCATGAAGCGGACGCTATTCAGAGGCAATTAATAGACATGATGAGGAGTGGAACTTTCGAGCTGCGGAAATGGGCTAGCAACTGCCCACAACTTTTGGAGAAGATACCTGTCGAACATCGAGAATCGAAAGGCTTGCTGCATGTTCAAGTTGAGGAAGCGATTCGTACGCTAGGTCTATACTGGAGCCCTGTTGAGGATGAATTTCGATTTGGCGTAAATTTCGAATTACCAACTGGTGTACCTACGAAGCGAGCTATTCTATCTACAATTGCGAGGTTATTTGATCCTATGGGATGGCTGAGTCCGATCATTATCACAGCAAAAATGTTGATGCAGTGTTTATGGAAGGAGAAGGTGGATTGGGATGATCAAGTCCCAGCGGCCATTCAAAGAGAATGGGAGAAATTCATCGAGGAGTTACCCAACATATCGGATATACGAATTGCACGCTATATTACATGGGGACTGCCAAATGTAGCGGGAGAGCTACACATCTTTTGTGACGCATCAGCACGAGCCTACGGTGCAGCTGCTTATCTGCGTGTCCAAACTGGGGAGCATACATATCATGCAGAGTTGATTTTGTCTAAGGGTAAGGTATCACCTATCAAGCCACAACTAACTATCCCTAGAGCCGAGCTGTGTGCGGCTGTTGTCGCTGCAAAAATGTATAAGTACTTAAAACAGCATTTGCGAATCAATGTTAATTATCGTAAAACAATCTTTTGGACAGATTCGATGATAACCCTCAGCTGGATCAGAGGAGGTGGTGCGAAATGGAAGTTGTTTGTGTCGAATCGCATTAGTAAAATCCAGGAGGTGTCTAAAGGAGAACAATGGAGACACGTTGCTTCGGAAGATAACCCTGCGGATCACTTGAGTCGGGGACTAAGTGCGTCTAAGATGCCATCTTGCGAAATGTGGTGGCATGGACCACTATGGTTGCAGAAGGATGAGGAAGCTTGGCCTTCCACTGCCATTAATCAACAACCGGAAGCTGCTGTGGATGATGAGAAGAGGAGTGTGGTATGTCACCAGATATCCGTGAATCAGACGCCTAATGAATCTCTGCTGGATCGATACTCTTCTTACACACGCCTGTTACGGAATGTGTCATACATCTGGCGATTTATACAAAATTGTCGAACACCAAAGTCAGATCGAAAAGCTGCTGGGCTGTCTGGAGACGAACTAGCGAAAAGTCTCACCTGCATAATACGGATGACCCAACGAGACTGTTTTGGAGCTGAATGGATCGCGCTATCAACAGGGAAGCCGATCAAGAAAGAGAGCAAGCTGCTGCCTCTTAACCCTTTTTTTGATACAGAGGAGCAAGTTATACGGCTGGGAGGACGGTTGAGAGATGCGCTTCTCCCAAGGAATGAGAAGCACCCTTATATACTGCCGTATAAACATCATTTTACAAGTCTGGTTATCAATCATAGTCATGCTAGCACTTTGCATGGAGGATCAGCTCTCACGCTGAACTTTCTAAGAAAGCGATTTTGGATCGTTAATGGACGAAATGCAGTTCGCTCGGGAATACATAAATGCCTCATATGCTACAAGTTGAAACCGCAACTAGCAGGACAGCAAATGGGAAATTTGCCAGCGGTTCGAGTGCGACCATCAAGGGCTTTTTCGTCAGTTGGAGTGGACTACGCGGGTCCGCTCAACGTTTCCCCATCGAAAGGGAGAGGAAGAACAGCGTTAAAAGGATATGTGGCTGTGTTCGTGTGTCTGGTGACCAAAGCCATTCATTTGGAACCAGTTGGAGATTTGACATCTGATGCATTTTTAGGAGCACTGTATCGGTTTATCGGAAGGCGTGGACTTTGCAACGACATATACAGCGATTGCGGAACGAATTTTGTGGGAGCCAATAAGAAGATGCAAGCTGACAAGTTGGCCTATCAGTCGTATATTTCGAAATCAATTGCACCGAGTTTGCGTGATAAGGGAATCACTTGGCATTTTAACCCTCCATCGGCTCCACACTTTGGCGGCTTATGGGAGGCTGGCGTCAAGTCCATGAAGTACCACTTAAAGCGAACTATCGGAGAGAGAATACTAACCTTTGAGGAGCTGGCAACCGTTCTAGCTCAAATTGAGTCTTGTCTCAATTCAAGGCCTTTATGTCCACTGTCAAATGACCCCGAGGATTTGTTAGTAGTAACTCCTGGTCATTTTTTAGTTGGAGATGCTTTACTTGCTCCTCCTATCCCAGAGGTGGCTAAAGTAAGCTTGGTGGAGCGATGGAAAAATTGTCAATATTTTGTACAACAATTTTGGAGATTTTGGAGTTCGGATTACTTGTCACGATTACAGAGAAGGCCAAAGTGGTTGCAAATAAAGGAAAACTTGGAGATTGGATACGTGGTTCTAATTAAGGATGAGCGTCTACCCTCAAATCGATGGACATTGGGAAGGATCATGGAAACTCATGCTGGAGCAGATGGATTAGTTCGAGTCGTTACATTGAAGACGATCAATGGAATTGTTAAACGACCAGTGGCCAAACTCTGTCCCTTGCCCATACAAGACAATTGGCCAAATTGTGACACCGAACCTATACGTTAATGTTTAATTGTGCTCTTCTCCTTTCAGTCAACATTGTAGGTTGAGGTGGTGCCATGCGTGGGCTACTGGAGCTGAAGGACTGGAGAGCCGAGACGGATCTGGTTTTGATGATGCCTGCTGCAATCATCAAAGGGGGGAGAATGTTTGGGCTGCGGTTAAGCTCAAGAGCGGTTGGGCCAACTATGCCTGTGGGTGGCTGCAGAGAACAGCACAGAAAGAGCAAAGATGAAGAGAGCGATAATAAAGAGATCAACCGATGCCAGCGGGCAAGCTTAAGAAACAGTTAGAATAAGTTGCTATGTACATTTTGCTTTTAGCTTTTGGAATTTGCCGGCTTGGTGACAGCGGTAGTTGTTAAGTATATTGAAGTCTGTCAGCGTCAGTCCAAGAAGTCGGATGCACCCTCTGTGCAGTTCGGCCTTTCATATTAAAATTGAATCATATTATATTAAACTAAGTTCATTTTGTTCAACCTGAACTTGATTCTGTTTTTGTTGGCAAGTTCCTCAGCCGCCGCAGTTGGACAGAACCACTGCTGGCCGCATATTTATTTTCGGGCAGATTGGGGCTCCGCATGGGCGCAGCTCCTTATTAAGCATTAACAATAAAAGAGAACAAACTTTTTCTGTGGTTGGGTTTGTTTTGCAAGTGAAAACAAATTTTTACTATCTACGCAAGGTGGGAGCAGGGGCGTGGAGAACAATCAGACTTCAGGACCAGAGTGAAAATTGTGATACTTTAGAGTCATTTGACCACAGGTTAACAGATTGAATCAAGGGCATGTTTGGGAACTAGGCTAATTCAACGCTTTGTAGAATGACTTTCGTTTCCCTTGATTGAGTGTGTGTAACACGACAAATGAGAAAGTGTAAGGCCCTCGTACAAGGACAAGCGGAGAGGAGCAGAAGGCTACTAGCTTTATGAATTGACACACGAAATGCTTCCCTTTGCTATGCTGTTGGTGTGCCCAGCTCGCTGTAAGCTCAATGTGTTTGATTTTACAAAGCTGGTGATATGCTTCGCTCCTCTGTTTTGTGTGCAGCGGACGTGAGTGAAAAATGTTCAGACTGACTTACTGTAGTAAGCGTTATGGAGAGTTGCTCATCCTTTTGGGAAATAGAGGAATTGCGCCTGAAGATGCATTACTATTGTGAAATTAAGATGGTCATTTTAACTTGAAACTTAGTAATAAGCTGCCAGTGACTATTTTCCTAGTAATCAGCAAACTCAAAAGACCGCTCTGGGGACAATCGATTTGAACATAGAATAATAAAATGTAGAAGGTTCAAAGGCCGCCATTCTATAACTTTAATAACAAAGATTTTGAAAGTACCATTAAAATCTCCTCTCAATTTGATCACAGTAGAACGATGGCTTAAAGCATCCCCACACCCAAAAAAAATATTTCTATCAATATCAATTTGATACGCGTAGTCTGAAATTAAAACAGAAACAAGCAAATGTTAATTATTTTATAATACAAATTGAGTGTATTAAATTGATATTTTGGGTATTAATTTAATACTTTGAATTTTAATTTGATGCTCAAAACTACTGATTTGAAACTAAAAACGTTCAATGACAAAGAATGTTATTTAGAAAACTCGAAAAGGCATGCTCTTATGTGAAACGAAGCTTGCCGAATGTAGCTGCTGCCGATGCTTCACGTTTTACATTTTGGTTTTGATTTTAGTGCAAACACATCAGTACTTAGCTAATAGCTAAACCATGGAAGTCACTTTCCCAGGCGACTACATACTATACCACAAACTTGATAGGGAAAATGTTGAATTGATAAACGTAAGTACCAAAATTGAAAGTTTTGAAATTGAAATATCAAATTGATTAGATCTAGTATCAACCAAACAAAAAAATGTCAACCTTATACAAGATAGTATCACTTGGATATCCTCCAAATATCAGTTTAATATTATCGAAAATATCAACATGATACTTGTAGTATTTATTATTTCTTAGTTGTTTATAATTTAACAACGAGTTGTTAAACAGTGAAAACTAAACTTAGGGTAAATTACAAATTGAAAATTAGAAAAACAGAAGTGTAACATGAGCAAATTTGTTAACATTATGTGAAGAATAATTGAATGAAAAACCAGGGATTTTGAATGTTGTCATTATAACAAAGGCAGCGAAAGGGTTCATATGGGGGGGTGCCATTTGGAGGACTACGGTGAAATATAGATAAGTAGGGAATGGGGGTTCTGAGCCGCTGGGGGTTGTGAGCCACTCGAATATTGGCCACAAAAAAAATATATTTAAACTTTTTGTTTATGTCATGTGTCTCCCTTCTTATTACCTAACTTTTGGCAAGCAACCTATCAGTCTACACCTTCTTTAAGTTCGTGAACCAGAACTCGACTTTTTTTTCAAAAAAGAAAAATTTTTTTTTTTCATTTTTGACTTGTGAATATTATACAAAATTTTTTCGTAATGACAAATGTAAGTATGAGGGAAATATCTTTGGTCAATTGCCTTTTTGATAGAAATATGTTTTTTTTTGTAACAATTTCTTTTTGGTTATGTGACGTCACCAAAAAAAAAGTGAGATATGGGGGTTGTGAGCCACTTTGAAAAAAAGTCGGTTTTGACTTTCAAAGAGAATATTGCAATGACGCGCAATAAAACAGAGGAAAAACTCTCCAAAGAGGTAAAAAAAACATTGAAAAAGGCAAACAAAAGAACAGCCACAAGCAAAAAGTGCTCGTATATAAAAGAAAACAAGCCTGATGCCGTCAATCAATTTTCACTCTTCATTGATATTTCTTAATTCAGAATATGAGAAAAATTGTTCATTTTTTCATTTAATAAAGAATAATGGCTTAAAAACACGAATTTTGAACTTTTAGATGGGTGGCTCACAACCCCCCACAAATTTTCGAAATGTCAAAAAATCACTTTTTTTCAATATGAAATAAAAAAAATAGAGGAAATCTAACTTCGGCTCGACCGAAGTTTATATACCCTTGGAGCATGATATATTTCTGCCAGTTTTTTATATGGCAGCTATACGATATATTCATCCGATTTTGATCAAATTCTCCAAAATTGTGTTGAGACAGATAATATTCATAACTGGAACGTACAAAGACGCTACCATTGAAAACAAAAAAGTTTTTCTCACTAAAACTATTTTTTCGACCGATCATTCCTATGGCAGCTATATGCTATAGTCATCCGATTTGGATCAGTCTTGGCAGAATTGTGTGTTAGCATATCATATTGATCAGTAACGAGTTTGGGAGCGATAGCATTGAAAACAAAAAGTTTTTCATACTAAAACTTTTTTTCAGACCTATCTTTTGTATGGCAGCTATACTATATAGTTGCCCGATTTGCATAAAACTTGCTGAAATTATGTGAAAGCATAGAAAACTTATAAATACGAGGGTTGGGAGCGATAGCATTGAAAACAAAAAAGTTTTTCTCACTAAAACTACTTTTTCAACCGATCGTTCCTATGGCAGCTATATGCTATAGTCATCCGATCCGGCCGGTTCCGACAAATGTGCAGCGTATTTGTACTAAAAGACTTCGTGCAAAGTTTGGTTGCGATAGCTTTAAAACTGACGGAGGAGATAGCATAGAAACAGACGGACGGACAGACGGACAGACGGACGGACAGACGGACGCGGACATGGCTATATCAACTCAGCTCGTCATGCTGATCAAGAATATATATACTTTATGTGGTCGGAGATGCTTCCTTCTGTGCGTTACAAACATCCGGACAATTTTAATATACCCTCTCCAAGGGTATAAAAACCCAAAATTTTATTTTTTAAAACTAGTGATGAGGAAAGTTTTGTGCATCTTTCACCTAAAAAAAATAAAAATAAATATAATTAAAGTTATGTTCGAAAAACAAACCTAGAATTATAAACACCCAATCCCCCCTAATTAAAACCAAAGGCAGCGAAAGAGGGTTATAAAGAGGAGTTTGAAGGAGGGGGGTTTAGAAGTGTAGGAGGAGTTTGAAGGAGTTAAGGAGAAAGAAAGGTTTAATTAAGAGATAAGTTTCTTTGCTTACGAAGATAAGTCACTGAAGTAAATAAATAATAATATATAAAATAATAAGTAAATTCACCAATTATAGAACTCATTAATTCTACAATTTTCAAGAGAAATCAGATCGATAAGTCGCAATCTTTGCTCATAGAGAGGAAGTTGACTGTTTATGTCAAATACCAGAAACTGTTTTTTAACAGACTCTAGCTGGTCTATATATTTCTGGTATGAAGGAGACCAGATACAAAATCCATATTCTAAGATAGGCCTTACCATGGAGACGTACAGCTGATTTGTGACATAGGGATCATCAAATTCTTTTGACCATCTTTTAATGAATGCAAGTACACATTTCGTTTTATTGTATAAAGTCGAAATGTGGGTATTAAAGCATAATTTTGGCTCAGAGCGTATACCAATATCATCAAACATATGTAGATATTCGTTCGGGGGTAATTCCATCAATACTGAACTCAAAAAAGATTAGGTTTGGTACAACAAAAAGTCATTAGCTTGGTTTTGATGCAGTTAAGGGGAAGAAGGTTTAATGAGCACCAATCATTAAAGGAAAGTCAAATCTCGCTAAAGAAGAAGTTGAGAGGCAAGGTCATTACACGACAAGCAAAGTTTTACGTAGTCAACATACATCAATGCCTGGCAACAAGTCAAAGGTTGAGGAATATAAATAGATAACAAATTAAACAAACAGAAGCGGTTCGAGGTGACTTCCTTGATGAACACCAGAAGATATCGAGATTAATTAGGATAGTGATGTTCTAAACACAACACGTTGTGAACGCGTATGTGAGTAAAGAGCCCATCCTGCACAACAAATGGAAGGAACCAAGTAAACAGTGTTTATGCAAAAGTAGTTGGTGATGGACCGAATAAAATGCTTTACTAAAATCAGTATAATTGCTTGCTGGCTCGAGGTCAAGAAGAAAAAACTCAGATTTTGTTTGTTTCCAATATATTTCGGATGCACATCGGCATCCGTCTTCAGGGACACTACAGAGAACAATTCACCAATTATAACAAAACATTTGTAACAAAATCTTTGGACATTTTTAACATACATTATTTAACACGTCTGTACCGCCTAACGTGGAGTTCAATACTAAGCTAATGTCTGTTGAGTAGATGTCTGTATATGTGCGCGCAGTTATCGGTGACTGCTTTATAGTTAATTCTTTTCTCTGTTGTTATGTCTATGATGTTTAACATTTCAAGAGTGAAGCGCTGTCAAGGATCTATACGACTTGGGTTGTCTAGTCTCTTTTGGTTTTGTCGTTTTGCTTCTCTCTATTAATGTTTTTATAATACTCCTTGGAAAGTCATTATTCGTCAGTATAATTTTAATCTCCGAAACATCTCGTCGCTTATGTTCAGCATCCTGTTAATACAGCTTATCACTGTATTTATAATCATATTCTTCGGGTGTTTGGAGTAAAAATTAATTATTTGTCCTGATGCTGTGGGTTTTTTGTACCATTTAAGTTTTAATTTGTTTCCTTGTCTATTGATAGTCGTATCCAAATAGGGAAGTGTTCCATCTATTTCTAATTCTGTGGTAAATTTTAAATTCCGATGAAAGGAGTTGAGTGCGTCAAGTGTATTTTGGACTTCGGCTTCCTTAATTATTGCAAACAGATCGTCAACATATTTAGTGAGTAGTCTTGGAGGGTGCGTCAGTTTCTTTATGGTGTTGTCAAGTAGTTGTTCCATCACAATGTCAGCTATTACTGGAGAAGCCGGGGATCCCATTGGCATGCCTTTCAATTGGGTGTTTATCTGATCCTCGAACTTGAAATATCTGTTTTCCACGATGCAGAATTTTATAATATCCATGAAAAGTTGTTTTGGTATTGTTGTGAATTCCTGTATTGCTGTCAATTTCTTCCTTATGATATCTAACGCTAAGTCTGTGGGAATGCTAGGGAATATTGAAACAAAAACGAAAAATATATTTAAATATATAAATATATAACATCCATTTGATGACCACTAGAGCGTGCTAACAGTCAAATCTTACGAATTGCAGGCAATTTAGATATTTCTTTATAGTTTGCAATGTTGGTCTTTGAACCTTTTTTATAAATTGGTATGATGTGAGAGTCCTTCCACTAACTATCTATAAAAGAGATTGTGATACTCAATAATTTCAAATTGATGACTAAATAGTGTCATTTTGTAATTACTTTTTTCAGGTAATAAGTTATTACTCTAACCATGTTGTTCAAGTATTTCATAAAATTTGGCTTCTTGCTTAACTGGGTCAATGCGTTGGTAACATTTGCAGTTTATAGCTGATAAATCTTAAAGCCAACACGAAAAATAGTTGAAACAATTTCATTCCGGTTCTTTGTGTACTATCGTGTGTTGTGTTATGCCAACGCCATAAAGCAGGCAGCGAACTGTATACATTTTTTATTTTCCCCACCCTCCATCCTCACCATCCGCAATTGTTTTCAGTTAAGTTGAGTTATGGCCGCCGCATCGGGGGCGTCGATGTTAACCGAGAGGGACGCGTCGCCAATGTGGCGCAGATTAAAGAAATAAATTAAAACACTCTTCTCCCTGTTTCTTCTTCATATTTTGTGTGCTTTTAGGTGGAAAATCGTGCTCTGCGGCTACGTGAGGTGGCCACAGCCATGCAACAATATCAGGACGAGTCATCGGCGGGGGCATCAACTGCCCGGCAATGGGCTCCAGCTGGAAACTCGGCTGTCCGCGTGCTGGGCACCGGAGGGATAGGAGTGGGAGGCGGCAGTGGGGCCGATGATCCTGGCGGCAATGTTATACTAATCGGTTCGGTGAAGGACTTTGAGCGTAATGCGGTGCATGGCTTAAAGCTGAATGGCATTGTGGCTCTGGAGGAGACCTCTCAGGTAATGTGAATCGAATTCCTAAAAGTTTTTCCTTAAAAACTGTGTAATGCCTTACACAGGGTAGCAGTGGCGGCACCGGCGGACCCGCCGCACGACTTTCCGTCGGACCCAGTGCACGTGTTAAAGGAAGTGAAGTGGAGTATTTCGATGAAGCCGGCTATATACGTGCCGGAGGTTTGCGCAGTGGTGAGGACCCTTATATAAGAAATCGTTTCAATCAAGAAGCCAGCGATGCTTTGCCCAGTAATCGTGAGATTCCCGATACCAGAAATCCCATGTAAGTGAAGGGGTTTGAGGACTTTCTACAGCAGAACTAAATCTATTTTCTTAGGTGTCGCACTAAAAAATATCGCGAGGATCTGCCCGAGACCAGTGTGATCATTACCTTCCACAATGAGGCCAGATCCACGCTGTTACGTACCATTGTCAGTGTACTGAATCGCAGTCCCGAGCATTTGATACGTGAAATTGTGCTGGTGGATGATTTCAGTGATCATCGTAAGTATAAAATGGAATGTTTTTTAAGAAGAATCAAAGAATACTTCATCCTTTTCCTTTATGACAGCCGAGGACGGTCTGGAGTTGGCCAAAATCGACAAAGTTCGTATCATACGCAACGATAAGCGCGAAGGTCTTGTGAGATCAAGAGTACGCGGTGCGGATGCAGCTGTAAGCAGGGTTCTTACCTTCCTCGACAGTCATGTGGAGTGCAATGAAAAATGGCTGGAACCGCTGCTCGAAAGAGTTCGCGAAGATCCCACTCGAGTGGTTTGCCCCGTTATCGATGTCATTAGCATGGACAACTTTCAATATATCGGAGCGTCGGCCGATTTGCGTGGCGGTTTCGATTGGAATTTGATCTTTAAATGGGAGTACTTAAGTCCTGCGGAACGTTCGGCCCGCCACAATGATCCCACCACTGCGATACGTACACCCATGATAGCCGGTGGACTGTTTGTCATCGACAAGGAGTACTTCAATAAGTTGGGCAAATATGACATGAAAATGGATGTTTGGGGTGGCGAGAATTTGGAAATATCCTTCAGGGTTTGGCAATGTGGCGGAAGTTTAGAAATTATTCCCTGCAGTCGTGTGGGTCACGTATTCCGGAAGCGTCATCCATACACCTTCCCGGGGGGTAGTGGAAATGTTTTTGCTCGCAATACACGTCGAGCGGCGGAAGTTTGGATGGACGAGTATAAACAACATTATTACAATGCGGTGCCATTGGCCAAAAATATTCCGTTTGGCAAGTGAGTAAAGGATGCAAGAAGTTGAAACAGAATAAGAACAAAAGCCAAAACAAAGTTTGACTCTAACTTATTTATTGTTCTTCTCTCCCCTTTTGCGTTTGTGTTCTCAACCTGGTCCGCAGCATTGACGACCGCCTGGCATTAAAGGAGAAGCTGCATTGTAAGCCATTTAAATGGTATCTGGAGAATGTTTATCCCGACTTACAGGCACCTGAGCCCCAGGAGGTGGGACAATTTCGACAGGACAATACCGAATGTTTGGATACAATGGGCCATTTAGTCGATGGCACTGTGGGTGAGTCAAAAAAATGTACACAAATTGCTAAAGTTTAGTCTTAGCGCCAAAAGGTTGAAATAGCTCAGATAACTAAGAAATTAGAAAAAGGGACGAACACGAAAATAATTGGAACATTAAAGGGGTGAGACAGATGTGAACAAAAACCTTCGAGAGTAGAAAAAAGAAATGGACCGAAACAGAGAAAAGCTAAACGTTACATAAATTTTCGAATATGTTTACTACTAGATCTAAGGAATGTGCCACTTTTGTTTCAAATATATAGGTTAGTTTCGGTTTTAGTGCCACTTTTAAAGGCCTCAGGGTCTGAAAATATTTGTTTTGGTAAATAAAAAACAAAGTCAAACTTAGACTGAAATTTATTCTAGAAATAAGCAGTCAACACTGTTACCATAAATTTAATCTTGACAAAATTCGAACGACTAATTTACGAGACATTTTCGATTCCAAACATTTGGAATTCCGTGTGTCCGAAAATAATTGGAAATATTTTTAAGCGTGGCAGTTTCGAGAAATTTTTAAAAATTAAGTTTTTGATGGGCCGGAGAGGTTATTTTAGAAAAATGTGTATATGTTAAGTTTTGGTTTGCTGATTTTAAATCGGATAAAGTTTCTTGAAAGGTAATTAAACACCTATTTTTTCTTCATAAATCACTATTTAATCCGATAGTTGACTTCGCTGGCTATTATCAGTTATATCTCCTACTTTGCTTCCAATTTGTAAGATTTTAGAATATGGCGACATTTTAAGTGCGATTTTCACCAAGAATAAAAATCAGTCATCAAAGGCAAATCGGTTAGAAATATAATGTGCAATATTTTATTCAAATCTATTGAATAATATTGAAGCTATTTGCATTATAGTTAATAAATTAAAGCGCTTGGATAGGTTACCCGTGTTTACAGTTGAAAAATTAGTTATTAATATTGGATATTCTTCTGTATAGCAAATAAGAGCCAAGTTCTTATAGCAAATTAATGAAAATTAGAAGCACAAATGAGATTGAGTGAAGCTCGGTAAAGCTATGTTAAAGCCAAATATTAATTAATCCCTAAAGAGTCGTATCCTCGGCACGTACATATGTTAGTGTGGTTTTTTTGGACCCGCTTTCCACATACTTTTCATCCACTTACATCCCACCAACTTACCACCCATATCCCCACATCCCACCCACTTAGCACCCACATCCCACACATCCATCCACTTCCCAAATACTTTTCCACCACATCCGCCCACATCCCACCACTCCCCCAACCACCCATTTCACCACCCACTTCCTAGTCGGCATCCCATACCTGCGGTATTTCCACGTCGGAAAATAAAACCACCAATGAAACAGAATTTTATCACTACAAACCTAATTTCAAGTCAATCGGGTGAAAAATAGTTTTGTTGCATGTAAAATTTTCGGACTTTTTACGCCTAAAGAGCGGTTTTTAGAGACATTGCAAAATCACATTTTAAACTATTTCGTATTCAACCCTAACAAACCCGTCTTTCAAGTCAATCGGGTGAAAAATAGTTTTTTGCATACAGAGTTTTACGAATTTCCGATCGTTATGTCAAATTTTCCAACACCGGAAAATCACATCTCATTTTATTTCACATACTATTTTTGCAAGCCGAGTTTCAGGGAAATTTACCAATTTTCCGTGGGTAGTTCGGTAAATTTTCCAAAATTTCGAAAGACTTAATTTCAAGTTTTTTATGTTTCTATTTTGTGTAACTTTGAAAATGAGTTTAAAGCTAATCGCTGGGAACTAAACTTTTCGTATATAACGTTGACCACCCATTTTCCACCCTGGGGCTGTGAATTTTCCGGTAGATTGGTAAGCAGTTTTTGTTGGATTTTTATATAGATCTTTGAAAATGAGTTTGAACTTGATCGGATGAAAAACAAAAAGTTTCATACAACAGTTTTTCCGCGAATTTTCCACATTTCCCGACAGAATTTTTCAAAATCGCGTTCTTAGTACTCACTTTCAGCATAAGATTAATACTGTGAAAAACTCAGCTTCCTATCTTTTATGGTTTAGGCTGTGCGGCGGTCACCAGTCAGTCAGGTTGAAATCTTTTATATTTATAGATATTCCGAACACACCCTGGATCCGCTACTAAATGAAGCACTTAAAGTTGGTGACAAATAAATAAAATTACATTAATAACACAAGGCAACAAAATTATACTTCTTCCAATATATTTTAGAACTGTTTTAGTACTGTATGTATATATAGTCATTCACGTCGAAATTTTAAATTATTTTAACTTGAGCTTAAAATTCCGATTTTGACTCTTTTTAGGCGAGTTTTGTGGTGAAAATATATTTTTGTTTTGTCTCTCTTTGATATTATTCTAAAGTACTACTCCTTAGATTTGTAATAAGCTATCTTAATGAAATTTCTCAATTTATTGGACGTCTTTAAATCTTTTGATGTGAAACATCTTTGATTTCGGTACGGAAGATTTTAGTAGGAGTAAAATTTGATAACAGCGTCACGTGACGCTGACATCGTTCATATCTTGTGTTGTTGTTTTGTGGGGGGAAGCGAAGAGATAGGAAATATTTGTGGTATCTGTGGTTTCTGGTGGTATCCAGAGATCTGGGTGGCATCTGGATGGGATCAGGGTGGGTTCGGGGTGTGATCTGGGTGGGATCTGTGCAGGATCTGGATGGGATCTGGGTGGGATCTGGGAGGGATCTTTGTGGGATCTGTGTGGTATCTGGGTAGTATCTGAAAGGGATCTGGGTGGGATTTGGGTGGAATCTGGGCGGGATCTGGGTAGGATCTGGATGTTATCTTGATGGGATCTAGATCTGAAACATCATTATTTTTATATGGACCAGCACAATAATCAAAACTTCATGAAAAAATGAAAGAACACTGCAGCAGGTGATCTTGTTGTTTGTATTTCTACTTCCTGTTAGTTTTCTTCTTTTGAAAGAGTGCCCTTGCTGATTTATATACCACTTAGAGAGCTTGTGATTTTGATCCAAGCATCTCGTACATATTAACGACACTCAAACATTTTTTTAAGCCAGGTGTCTGGGCTTGTTCTTGTCTTACTTGTGGCACTTTATAATTTAATGCCTCAAAAAAAAACCACAAACCACATTTGGTTTACTTAATTTAGTCTTTGTGGGAACTCTAATTAAAAAATTCAACACTTAACAAAGTTTTCAAATTTCTACACTCTTCACACAGGCATCTTCCCCTGCCATAATACGGGCGGCAATCAGGAATGGGCTTACTCAAAACGTGGCGAAATAAAACATGATGATCTCTGCTTAACACTCGTGCAGTTTGCCCGTGGCTCCCAAGTGGTGCTCAAGTCCTGCGATGATACGGAAAACCAACGTTGGAACATGCGCGACGGTGGCCTAGTGCGACATCATAAGATCAATGTATGCTTGGACACTCGGGATCACAATCAGCAAGGAATCACTGCGCAGCGTTGCAACTCGGCGCTGGCCACACAGCGATGGTCGTTTGCCAAGTATGCGTGAGGGATGACTAAGTAAATTGGAAAGGAGGAGAGCTGCGGTCGTGATATTTGTGCAAGTTTATGAAGTAAACGCGAAACTACCTACTTTATGTATATGATGTATGTGGATTGCATGTGTATTGTACGTATGTATGTGTAATGGTTTATCATGTTGATTTGTTGCTGAACATATAGAACACACAAACACTCACACACACACACCCACACACAGGGTACAATCGCCACTCATACTACTACATATATGTATAATATGGTATACGTTCATTCAATGACTATTAAGTCCAATAGAATCCTCAATTTAATGGTCATTGAGTTGATAATTCTGAAGAAAACAAAAACAAAAAGTTCAACTATGATATTTTAGTTAAGTCTAGAATCAAGTGGGGACATCAAATTCTTTCATTCTAAATTGTTACAAGAAAATATACACAAATTTGTTTTCCAAGGGGGGTTAATGTTATTTTACACAAAAAAAGGCATACAAAAAATGTACTTAGACTGATTAATTTTTTTGTATATGTAATAAAATAAAAACCTTACAAAATTATAAACCAACTTTTTGGCAGCTAACCAACTAAATTCCCTTCACTTCATCAACCTTTCACCACTTTCAAGTCAATTAACATCTAAAACTTCTCAACAGAAACCAACCAAAACTCATGCTCAGAGTCTTCTTTACAAAAACAAAAAATTGTACTTAACTGGCATTAAATGTTATCATTAGTTTTAGTTTAACTCTTAAGTGCGAAATCATTGAGAATTCTGAATGTGTATATATCAAATATTCTTATTTAAATATTTTGTATGCAAACCCAAAAAAACAAAGTAAGAAATGAAAAACTGTTTTTATGTTTGACAATTTCATTTAAAAAGCATAAATCATTGAATCGTTTGATTTTTGTACATTTTATTTTAAGCATTCCATCAATGAACGTTTCCCATGTTCATTTTTGTATACGTCTGTGTATGCTAAAAGGCAAATGATTATTGCAGAGTGTTTTTATGGACAGGAGTAAACCAAATATTGTATGTTTTTGTGTATAATTAATAATATATGGAAATGCGTTTTTAATTTACATAAAATAAAATGCAACAAAACAATAATAAATACAAGAAAAAATTGCGAATGTTTCAGTGTGATTGCTTTGGGATGGATGCTGCAGATGCTTGTCATCATATCTGGCTAAAAAGACTTCATATAGAACTCTAAAAGCATGAAATATAAAAAAACGTGACACATTACTCATACGACACGTATACACAGAAATATGAGCACGCGCTGCGCTAATTTTGTCATTTTAAAAGCGAATATGTAAACCAGTACAAGGCAACTGAGGCACTTTACAAATGATGCTTAGAGAGGGGTGGTGCGAGCGTGCTGGGTAAGTAGACATAACATAAAATAAAGTGTCAAATGTGTTCCTTGACTTTGCCAAAAAGATAAATTAAATTGTTGTGCAGGATATTACCAGAGACGTTATTAAAACCAAATTCTGAAATCAGCCAAAAAACTAGAGGCTAGGAGTATAAAGCCGAGCTGGCAGATCACGAATAAAATGACAAGACAAATGAGAAGTTTGAGGCTTCATTGTAAAAAATTGGTTTGTAACAGCTCGTAGTACTCCACGCCCAATTGGTCCCACCACATACAGAGCATGACCTTGCCACCGTGAATATTCGGCTTTGGCGTATGGCCGGGCGGCGCTTCAAGCAAGTTCCCCTTAAGCTTTTTGCAGCATTCGATGACCTTGTATTTTACTTCAAATGAAAGCAGACAAGTAAAGTTTTCCGTAAATTATGTTTTGTTGGCACATATTTTACCTATTCGGAGTATTTAAAAACTATGTTGTTTACACTTCAGCGAAACGAGACATACTGACATAGAAAGAATATTGATTAAGCTTCAAACATTGTTCGATTTAATAAAAGTTTTTGAGCAAAGGAAAATAAAATAAA
>JAEIFU010003863.1:0-23012 GCA_018904235.1 Lordiphosa stackelbergi | reverse complement strand
AATGTTAAATTTTGGGTTTAATTCATAATTCATAATTATAATTTTTCTTTTTGAGTTTTTGTTTTAGTAGATATTCCATTTTGCATACATATGCTCGATGTCAAGAACCGTACTACAGGCAAGTAATTTGTATGGCATTCTAATGAAATCTATTGCATACTTTGTGGCACTGACTATGAAAACACATTTTTGAGTAAAACGTCTTAACAGTCTTAGCTGCACTGTAAATTTCTTTGAAAATAATTGGCTGATTAACTTGAAATATTCTGTGTGTGTTAATAATGATGTAATATATAATAATATTAACAATTAGATTAATATATTTTCCCTGAATTCTACATTAATAAATGCCATGAGGCAATAACAAATACTGATAAACTGTCCAGATTAGCTTAGGTTGGGTGCAACTGACGAGGCAAATTATGTGGAAAATGTTGCATCTTTCCCAGAGAATTGTTAATAAACATTTGTTTATGAGAGATTCAACCTATCAACCCACATACATATATTCCTATTCCTCTTTCAAAGAAATCAAACAAATCCAGCGCGTATTTAAGCACTGCTTGGCATTGAGACAAGCTCATTGTGTCTCGCGGCTTCCTGGCGAACGGTGGTGATTTTTTTCCGGAATTTAGAATATTTTATTCTATTCTTGTATAATTCTTAGAAAGTATAATATTACAATTTTCAATTGCAATTTGGTGGCTGTTTCCTTATTAGCGAGCCGCGAAAATGTTGCGAATTTCGCTAAGCTGTTTTTGTTTTATTCAATTGGCTTTACTTATAAATGCCACTGGGTAAGTTAGGTTTGACCTGAACCTTTTATTCACTTATAAAATTAGTTATCAATACCAAGTGTGCCTAGGCCGAAAATAACTAAAGCTAAGTTTACACAGGCAAATAACTTTTGACAAAATTTTAATAGCGATAATTGCACTTTTTGCAGGACTTAAAACATAAACTATGTTTCCATTCACTTATAATTTGATCAAATACGGCCAAGTAGTTCACTAATTTGGTTAATTTAGCTAAAATTTTCTAAAAATATATCAAATTATTTGCCTGTGTGAACTAAGCTTAAAGCTTGTACAAAATAGTAGTCCCTTCATCTCACATAACAAAAACGAGAGCGTAAGTTAAAGTCGGCTCTTACCGACTTCGATATACCCGTTACTCATGAAAAAACATGTTTAACAGTGTTCCTGCGTTCCTTAGTGTGACCATCCGAAAAGTATGCAACATATTTTTAGGGTGGGAGGGGTGGTAGCGGGGAGGGGCTCGGTTCACTTTTTTGCTCATAACTTGAGAACCGTTCATCCGATCTTTATCATTTCTTCGGCAAATCGATTCATTTTGCTAATTACTAACTATTTCTAAAAAGTAGGAATTGTCTATCTTTAAAACTGTAGGAGATATAAGGTTTTTTCCAAATTGCGGGGGCGGGAGGGGGCGTGGCCAAAATTTGAAACAAACTTGATCTGCGTGCAGATAAAAGAAGCATTTGTCCCATAGATGTCAAACCTCTATCTCTTACCATCTCTGAGATCTAGGTGTTCATACACACTTCTTTTTACTGCACGCTGCTAATATGTCGAAACCGACCGGATCGGATAACTACTTCTTGTAGCTGCCATACAAATGTTCGTTCGGAAAATGGATTTTAGTGAGAAAAACTTTTTTGTTTTTAATGTTAACGTGTCTCACTTCAGCAATTATTAATATTATGCGCTTTTACAAAGATTTGGTAGTTTTTGTCAAAATCGGATGACTATATCTTATAGCTGTCATAGGATTTATTGGTCGAAAAGTGGGTTTTATTTAGAAAAATTATTTGTTTTAATGCTGGCGTTCTTAAACTCTGATGTATTAAAACATTTGCAAGGGTATAAAAACTTCGACAAGTTAGCTTGGCCTTCTCGTTTGTTTTTATACCCGTTACTCGTAGAGTAAAAAGGGTATACTAAAGTCGTGCAAATGTATGTAACAGGCAGAAGGAATCATTTCCGACCATATAAAGTATATATATTCTTGATCAGCATCAACAGCCGAGTCGATTTAGCCTTGTCCGTCTGTCCGTCCGTCCGTCCGTCCGTCCGTCCGTCCGTCTGTCTGTATGAACACCTAGATCTCAGAGATGGTAAGAGATAGCGGTTTGACATGTATGGGGCAAATGCTTCTTTTATCTGCACGCAGATCAAGTTTGTTTCAAATTTTGGCCACGCCCCCTCCCGCCCCCGCAATTTGGAAAAAAGTTATATCTCCTACAGTTTTAAAGATAGAGGATTCGCACCTTCTAGAGAAAGTTAGTAATTAGCAAAATGACTCGATTTGCCGAAGAAACGATAAAGATCGGATGAACGGTTCTCAAGTTATAAGCAAAAAAGTGAACCAAGCCCTCCCCGCTACCACCCTAAGAAAATGTTGCATACTTTTTGGATGGTCACACTAAGGAACGCGGGAACACTGTTAAACATGTTTTTTTTTGAGTAACGGGTATATCGAAGTCGGTTAGAGCCGACTTTAACTTACGCTCTCGTTTTTACTGTAAATAATATAATATAATAATTTTGCTGACGAGGAAAGTCCCTTCAATACTTAGTGCTGTTATATTTTCATTCCCATACCCATAAATCATAGCGCGTTTAGAAGAGATCAAAACAAGTGAGAGTTGTCTCGTTGCTTTAATCGATAATTTTTCAATCGATTGAAATTTTCACTTAGTATTTATAAATTTTTATTTGACAAAATTCAGCTGGATTGAAATATAACAATAAATTAACAAGATTTAAATCATCTTCAAATTATAATTCATATAAAATTGAATTAAATTCAAATAATTATTTAAACTTAAGTAGGTAAGGTTTATTCGATTTAATTCGATTTAGTTGAATTTGTCAAAGTCACGATTTTAACTATATTTGTAGTTTTAGTTAATAAAATATTGATTTCAATAAATCTTATTAAAACAAAATTTTATTTATTTATATCGACAAAACAAAATCCAATACATTATACGTTGGAAAATTTTGGAAAAAGATGAATTGTTATCGACGGACGAAGAAAGGCCAAATATGTAAAGATTTTGTTTATTGGGATTGCTCTGCTTAAAATGAAATATATGTCCAAGATGAAGACAACTTTATTGAAGGCGACTTCGGATCGGATAATAAATGGTCAAGCTATCACAGGAACACAGAAAGGCTATTAAACATTTATTTTTATTGAAGTCGGTTAGAGCGTGGGTGACACGTCAGTAAATGTGTTAATTACACACAAATAAATTTCCTATTCAAATTCATATGAAGCTGTAAAGCTCTTTAAATATTGCTTTCGTTTTCACATATTTCATTTTGTATTACAAATAGGTTCGGCCAAGTTGTGAACAATTTTAAATTTAATAAACTTATTTCCTTCGTATTTTCCTCATTTAATTTTCAGTCTCTACAGCATCATAGCACCTGGCACCATTCGATCCAATTTCAAATATAATGTAGTCGTCTCCGTACATAAAGCCGATGGTCCAAGCAGAATAAAACTGGTCATTACCGGAAGCCCCTACAATGACGGACGCTCCTACAAGACCAACAAAGACATCGTGATTCTACCCAAGTCCTCACAAAATGTGGAATTTGATTTGCCCAAATTGGAAATTGGGACTTACATATTAACCGCTGTGGGTGTAGAGGGTGTGGTATTTCAAAACCATACCATTTTGAAGTATGCCAATGATGACCCCTCGATCTATATACAAACCGATAAGGCCACCTACAAGCCAGCGGATCTGGTGCAATTCCGAGTTTTGTTTTTGGATGAAAACACGCGACCGGCCAAAATTGAGAAACCCATTAAGATAGTGATTCATGATGGTTCACAAAATCGCATCAAACAATGGACCCATGTCCAACTGGTCAAGGGTGTTTACTCAGGCGAACTTCAGCTGTCAGAGCAACCAGTGTTGGGTAACTGGAAAGTCGATGTGAGCATAGAGGATGAGGTTATTGAGAGTAAATACTTTGGTGTGGACAAATATGTGTTGCCCAAGTTCGAGGTGACCATCGATTCGGCCAAAGATATAACCGTACAGGATGGCGTGATCAAGGCCACGGTGAGAGCCAAGTATACCTACGGTAAGCCGGTTAAGGGCAAGGCCACTGTCTCCGTGAAACCCTTATATGATTTCAATGGCGAGGAGGGTGATCTTAGACAGGAGAAAACCATTGATGTGGATGGCAAGGGACATGTTGAGTTCCAAATAGATGGCACTATGTACAGCGGTGGTGATACAACTCCCATTGAAATATTGGCCATTGTTACCGAAGAGTTGACCGGCAATAAGCGAAATTACACAACCACTGTGAATGTGCACTCGGGACTTTACAAACTGGAAGCGGTGGACAGCCCCTACGGGTTTCAACCAGACGAATCGTTTACCTATCAGGTGGTGGTCAAAAAACTGGACGGTTCGCCCGTACAGAATTCCACAAAAAAAGTGAAATTAGTTATCGAATCGGGATATTTCAACGTGCAGGATATGGAGTTTGAATCTACGTTGAATGAGCAAGGCTTGGCCAGTTTTGAAATTGTTTTGTTTGAGAAGAATTTTTTCAATATCAAGGCCATATACGACGACTTTTCCTCGGATTTGGGTTCCATATTCAATTTAGAGACTGCTGAAGAAACTAATGAGCCCTTGAAAATTGTTTTAGATTACAGAACGTAAGTTTAAGCAAATTGCAAAGATTTTTAGAAATAACTACTTAATTTTTTGATTTTTCAGTCACAAATTGGGTAAAAATGTGTCATTTGATGTCAAGTCAAATGCTGCCATTCCTTACTTTGTGTACACCATTGTGGCTCGAGGCAATATAGTGGAATCAGCATATGTGGAAGTGCCCGAAGGTCGTAGGAATTATACAGTGAATTTCACACCCACCTTTGCCATGATACCCAAAGCCACCATCTATGTGCATTTTATATTTAATAACGAGCTGCGATTTGACGAGGAAACCATTTACTTTGAAAAGGACAAAAGAAATTTTGGGAATTCGGTAAATACTTTAACAACTAATTTATACTAAACCAGCACGCCTTCAACAGTATGGAACCAATGTCAGCCCACATCCAGTGAATCAGTCAGTCAGGACCCACTTCTTCATAGATATAGAGATTACTAGCTAAAGAAGACGCGATTTTGTCCGCGTCCAAGATTTTAAGCAATTGTGTTGTTTCCCGTCAATCCCGTCCTAAAAGAGCCAACGAAATTTTCTAGGCGCAAGAAAATTCCGGAATTATATGTCAGTTCCGACCAGTCAAGTGAATGCTCAAAACATACCTCTCCCGCACGACCGCAAAGTGAATTTCGAGTCAAGCGATATTTTAAATGAAGAATGTGCATTTCACAGCAGCATCAGCACTCTTCAATTATAATTCAATTCAAATTGGCTTTTCCGTTTCTCCCCCCTCATTCTAACACATGCAGCAGCTGTTATCTGTCTCAGAGAGCTATGTCACATTTTTGATGTGAAACTTCTTTAATTTCGGTACGGTAGATTTTGGTATGAGTAAAATTTGATTTCATCGTCACGTGACGCTGCAGCGCTGCGGTGACGTCATGCATATATGGTGTAGTTGTTTTGGAAAAATGGGGAAAGTGGTGGGAAGTGGGAGAAACGGGGAAGGAAAGTAGGGGTGACTCAACAGTGACTGGATAGTGACTTAACGGTGATTAAACAGTGACTGAACAATGACTATAAAGAAAAAGGAAAGAAAAAAAAAAAAAAAAAAAAAAAAAAAAAAAAGAAAAGAAAAAAAAAAAAAGTGACAAACAATGTTTTGGCAGTACCTAAACAGTGACTAAACAGTGACTAAACAGTGACCAAACAGTGACTTGACAGTACTAAACACTGACAAACAGTGACTTGACAGTGATTTTACTGTGACTTGAAGTGATTAAACAGGACATAACTTGAACGTGACTTGACCGTGACTTGACTGTGACTTGACAATGACTTAACGGTGACTAAGCAGTGACTGAACAATGTTTTGGCAGTACTAAACAGTGACAAACAGGACCAAACAGTGACTAAGTACAAACACACAAACAGTGACTTAAAGTGACACTGAGGATTAAAAGTGACTTCATACTTACCGTAAGTACTAAAAGTTGGCAGTACCTAAAAGTACAAAGCAAACTACAACAGTACAAAAAAAAAAACACTAAGAGTGACACTTAGACGTAAAAGTAAAATTAGTCCAAGTGAATAATATAAAAGAGGATATGATAAGGATAATAATTTAAATAACAGTAAAACAGTGACTTGACAGTTACTAAACACTGACTAAACAGTGACTTGACAGTGACTTTACTGTGACTTGAAAGTGATTAAACAGAGACTTGGCCATAACTTGAACGTGACTTGACCGTGACTTGACTGTGACTTGACAATGACTTAACGGTGACTAAACAGTGACTGAACAATGACTAAACAATGTTTTGGCAGTACCTAAACAGTGACTAAACAGTGACCAAACAGTGACTTGACAGTTACTAAACACTGACTAAACAGTGACTTGACAGTGACTTAACTGTGACTTGAAAGTGATTAAACAGGGACTTGGCCATAACTTGAACGTGACTTGACCGTGACTTGACTGTGACTTGACAATGACTTAACGGTGACTAAACAGTGACTAAACAATGACTAAACAATGTTTTGGCAGTACCTAAACAGTGACTAAACAGTGACCAAACAGTGACTTGACAGTTACTAAACACTGACTAAACAGTGACTTGACAGTGACTTAACTGTGACTTGACAGTGAAGAGACTTGGCCATAACTGTGACTTGACCGTGACTTGACGTGACTTACAATGACTTAACGTGACTAAACAGTGACTAACAATGACTAAACAATGTTTGGTAAACAGTGATAAACAGTGACATGAAAACATGATGAGTATAAAACTACAGTGATAATGATACTGACTGTGAGATGCTGTAAGTGATAAAGGACAGGTACTAAAAGGATAAACAGTGACCAAACAGTGCTCGTAAAACACCTAATAGTGACTTGACAGTGACTTAACTGTGACTTGAAAGTGATTAAACAGTGACTTGGCCATAACTTGAACGTGACTTGACCGTGACTTGACTGTGACTTGACAGTGACTTAACGGTGACTAAGCAGTGACTGAACAATGTTTTGGCAGTACCTAAACAGTGACTAAACAGTGACCAAACAGTGACCAAACAGTGACTTGACAGTTACTAAACACTGACTAAACAGTGACTTGACAGTGACTTTACTGTGACTTGAAAGTGATTAAACAGTGACTTGGCCATAACTTGAACGTGACTTGACCGTGACTTGACTGTGACTTATCAGTGACTTTACAGTGACTTTACAGTGACCAATCGTGACCTATCAGGGACTTAACAGAATTACTGAATAGAACGAAGAATACAGAAGCCAGTGATCTTGTTGTTGGTGTTTCTACTCCCTGTTTTCTTTTGAAAGATTGTCATTGCTGGCTTACAACCATTGTGAGAGCTTGTGATTTTGAAATTAAGCCCTATAGTTTACCATGTTTCATCGTGTTTTACATTAAAGCCTCGTGTGTGTTAACGACACTCGCATCTTTTTTTTACAGCCGTTATGTATACAATACAAACTTTTCTTTTGCTTTTTTACCTATTTCGCGGTAAAATTTTCCAAATTTTCTTTCTTAGTGCGCGCCTGCATAACTAAACGAAGGTCTATGCCAAATCTTCGATCTGTAGGATAAGCAGTTTTGACTGTGGGTTGATAATATGTCAGTCAGTTCGGCCTACAGATTTATAAGTATAGACATTAAAAACTTTAATTTTTTCTAATGCTCTCCAACAGATTGAAATCTCTGCCCCTGTGCAGGCTAAACCCAGTGAGGAGGTTAAGCTCCAGGTGAAAACAGACGCCGATTCCTTTGTGGGTCTTTTGGGTGTGGATCAGAGTGTTTTGCTACTAAAGTCGGGCAATGACTTGAATCGCGATGATATTTTTAATGGTTTGAACAAATATGAAACCATGACACCCTATATAGATGGCCATGGACGTTATCCGGGACAAACATCGGGTTTGGTGACCTTTACAAATGCCAATTATCCTTTTGACAAGGGTAAGAAATATGTAAAAAAAAATTTTAGAGCCAACTAAAATCAATCTTAAATTGTAATAGAAAATTTATTTTTCGAAGCAAAAATTATATGGAAGATATCAAATTGATATGTTAAAAATTTCTAATCGATATTTTTTACATATCATTATAACGTTTTTAGTATCAATCTGCAACTATTAAATATCAAGTTAAGTGACTGATATTATTTTGGATCAGAAAAGTATTATTTTCCAGTCAAAATTGAATGAAAATATTGATATTTTTGAAAAGTTCATTTTAATCTGGTGAATATCAAAGTCTAATTTGATCTTGTTTTTTCTCTGTGTATATTTATTTTAATAAATTATGTAACATTCAAAGTATAATGAACTCCAGTCAAGTAATACTTTTTGTTCCAATATTCTTCTGTATTGGGGCTGGGCAATTCTCAATTATAAGCTCTACAAAAATCAAGTATCTCTAATTGCTTTACACACTTCTTTCTCAATGTGTTGAGCTATATTTAAAAAATTTTGTACACAGAGGAAAAATAACATGTCGTCACCCTAAGAGGACAAATGGATTAAATGTGTTTTAAATGAAGAAAGTTCAACTCGATCGGAGAAAAATTGGTGTTATAGTGAAAAAATGTTAGAAACGTTTTCCCTTACATAATTTATTCCTTACTCAAAATTTAATCACGCAAAAATTATTTAGCTATTCCCACAGTGGAACGTTTCGACTACTGGCCATCCAGAAATTTATTGATTGGACGTGTTGTCGAAGATCCAGAGCCAAAGCCCTTTGTAGTCCGTACTCGTCCAGATATTACCAAAGCAGCACCACAAATTCGTAAAGAATTTCCTGAAACTTGGCTATTTGAAAATAGCGCTAGGTAAATTTTATATACAATTTCTCTGCTTCTGCTATTGTAGACTGTGTTGGGAACTAACAATGGTTAGGGTTTATTACTCTTCTCTAATACATATACTATTTTAATTGCTAAAATTTAACAATTTCCACTATTTAGCACTAACCAAGTTTTTGAAAATATAAAAAAATATTTCGAAAAATAAACGGAAGCCATTGGGAAACTAAGACTGGTTCGGTTTAGTGATACGTGCATAATTCAAACCATTGATTTTCGAAGCCAACCTTTTGACCTTAAGCTACAGCTTTAAAAATTGAATTGAATTGAATATTTGGAATCAAGTGCATAATTATAAAAAGTAGGAAATTGTGAATTCGTTTATATTTTATTATTTTAAAGAGCAGTAAGGTAGAGGGAAAAAAACCAGTTCAGAAAAAAAGTTTTATGAGTTAATGAGGTTTCAATAATTTAAAAGAAAAAATGTTACACTTGATCGGAATGAAATTGTTCCAGAATACAGAATATTGTACTAGAAATGGGAGAACTAGTTCTTACATTGTCATTGATAATGTTGTGCTCATCTTGACTTCAGTGCCTTCAAATAAGGCCGCCATTTTTTTAAGAGATACTTCGTAACACTTAACAATACTCGAACAATTTAAGGCTTTTCGTATATCGCTTCAATTTGGCCCATCTGTGTGTGCCAGCAAAATGTAAGGGTGGCAATTTGGGCCGTCGAACTAATGCAGCATCACTCATGCGAAATGACAGATCAACAATTACATAAAATAAATGTAAAGAACCTACAAGGCCAGGGCGAGATGGCTCAGTCTGTCCAGGGTTCTTGTCAAGAAATTTATTTGGTTGGGACCTTTCTGAGACGGAGCTGTGGCGGGTAAAGGCGGTACAACCGTCAGTTACGCGTCCTGGGCCGTATATTTGAACTTGCAAAAGGATTCTACTCGTCCTGGCACACAGAAAACGGTACAACCGTTAATGATACCCAGGAGGGGGGGAACAATGTGGGAGAAAACGGTACCACCGTTCTCGGGGCCTATCAACTTCTCTATTCTTCTATTTCTATTTATTGCCAATCGAGCCGTACTTTGCCTTCTGGGGCAAAACGGTACTACCGTTTTTCCGGTCGGGATCCCTGGCTAGGGCAGTTGTTGGTATGCAAGGGGAGGGTGGGGCTCGCGTGCTAACGTTAGTCGTACTACCGTCGGGAATCGGGCAGCACGGTACAACCGCTGGTTACTCGAGATCCTACAAAGGGTAGGGGTTTGTATAGAAACGGTCAACCGTTACTCACCGTGCCAACAAATTGTATTGGAAGGTAGTTATAACTGTTGTAGAAAAGGTACAACCATTTCCTATTCTCACTGGTTAATATGTATAAAAAAAGAAGTTGTTCGTTAATTTTTTAGTTAGCTAGTTAATTTTAAACGAGGCGGGGGTAGTGTTATCTTTGTTTTTGCCTTTTTTTGGTCTCCGAGATACCGTGCTTGTCACTGTAAAAACAAACTTGAGGTCCACTCGTGACTTGTCGCCTTCGAACTTTGCCCACTACTTTGGTGCCCGATTTTCATTGCTTGCGGGCTTATACGGGATCAAACTGCGTCGCCGTTGTGTTTGCTGCGTCGAGGTACAGTCGACGATCTGCCCTTACGGCAAATGTTCGCGTCGTGTGCTCTGTTCTGTCGCCAGCGGTGTCTGTCGCCCCCACGTATGTTTGTGTTGGTGTGAAGGGCGTGCTCGGTTTATCGTTGTTGATGTGCGTTGGCGCGCATTTTCGTGTTAGTGGCGGGTTTTACCGTGCGGAGCACTCGTGTTAGGGATGGGCTTGCCTCGTTTGGGGTGTTGTAGTCGTGATGTCAATAATGTCTCGTGTGCTTCTTATTTTAATTTTACATTCTTGTGTTTATCTTAAGTACCTTATTACTATTTATTACAAAATGTGACGTCGTCACATTACGCGCTTTCCATGGTCAATAACAACAATTGGAGCAGAGACAAGAGCATTTACATCTGCTTCGTTCCTTCGTCTTGCACTCAGATAAGACCCAGCCTTTAAAATATTCCGCTCATCCGAATGTTCTGATTGGTGCTATGCACAAAGAAGGTCCTCAATTCAAAAATGTGTCCGCTGGAAAAAGTTGCGCATTAGGAAAAGTGCAACTACCGAAAATTGAGAGGCCAACAGAACCATTGAACGGCTTGCTCATCGGTACAGATCCAGGCTCAACGTGTTTCAGAAGTACATTCGTTGATTTAACTCATTCGGAGCAATAGAAATAATGCACAATACAGCGAGAATTGCTGTCAATCTGCAAATCTACTTTTGGGGAGGTGAGGACGTCAAGCTAGTGGATGCACGTTGTGGCTAAAATAAACTCAATTCGCCTAACGCCAAGCGCATAGTCGGCGAGCTGGACTCCCTTTTGAATGAGCACAATGAATTATTGAAATTCCTTAAATCCCAAATGCACGGATTGCAAAGTGATAATCACGCTATTGTTATCACCTGGAGAGCACGTGCGTAGATTAAGTGCCCCGCTTATGACGACGTTGCTGGAATAATGGTTGCGTACCGCACAGCGACGAGAGAAATGGTGATTCGAAGAAGAAACAATAATTTACTAGAAACAATTTATAATAAAAATTTATACAAATTTACAAATTATCTTCGGGTAGACCTTTTTTCGGATATGCAACAATTTGAACTAACGAAATTTTTCCACACTTTCTTTACTAATAAATGGATAAATTTTCACAATTAACCATTATCTTATTACTGACCTAATTTAACACTAACTTTCACTTAACCTCTTGCATCTTCGTGTTGCTTAATTTGTGTGCTTAAATGTTGAAAACATGAACTAATACTATTTAACTTTCGTTTAGCGTCGATGCTGAGGGCTGGCTGAATGTGACCAAGAAGATACCCGATACCATTACCTCTTGGGTGGTTACCGGTTTCTCACTGAATCCCAAAACGGGTATAGCTCTTACCCAGAATCCCAGCAAAATTCGTGTCTTCCAGCCCTTCTTCATCTCCACCAATTTGCCGTATTCGGTGAAACGAGGTTAGTAATAGGAAATTGGAGTCTGGCAACCTTTAATTTTTACATGTTCATTATCCAAACAGGTGAAGTCATAGCCATACCTGTAATCATTTTTAACTACCTGGACAAAACACTGGAGGCTGAAGTGGTCATGGATAACTCTGATAAGGAATACGAATTCACCGAGGCCACCAATGAGATTGAGGAGAAGTCCATTGATGAAGTTCGTCGTGTGAAACGAGTTACCATTCCCTCAAATAGCGGTCAGAGTATTTCCTTTATGATACGTCCCAAGCAAGTGGGCACCACCACCTTAAAGATAACCGCCACTTCTCCCCTGGCGGGTGATACCATACATCAAAAGTTGAAGGTAGAACCAGAGGGTGTGACCAAGTTTGAGAATCGTGCCGTCTTTGTAAATCTTCCCGAACAATCCGAGTTGAGTGAGACCCTGCAAGTGGATATACCCACCACAGCGGTGCCGGATTCCGAGTTTATTGAATTCTCCGTAGTGGGAGATCTTTTGGGACCCACCTTGAAGAATTTGGATAATTTGGTGCGCAGGCCCTATGGATGTGGTGAACAGAATATGGTCAACTTTGTTCCCAATATTTTGGTATTGAAGTATTTGGAGGCCACGAATCGCACAATGCCCAGTGTGGAGAGCAAGGCCAAGAAGTTTTTGGAAATTGGCTATCAACGTGAATTGACCTACAAACATGATGATGGCTCTTACAGTGCCTTTGGCAAATCAGATCCCGCTGGCAGTACCTGGCTAACGGCTTATGTTATGCGCTCCTTCCATCAGGCTAAGAATTATACCGATATTGATCCGAAAATTGTGAGAGATGGATTGGACTTTTTGGCTTCTAAACAAAAGACGGATGGTGAATTTCCCGAAGTGGGTAAACTGATTGATTTTGCCCATCAGAATGCATTGGGTCTTACGTCGTTTGTGCTGTTGGCGTTCTTTGAGAATGAAGTGAGTATTGTAAACTCAATTCAGGTCAATAAGTTGAAGTCGTTATAAAAATAAGAAAACATCAGTCATCAGTATCTTTAGTGCAGAGTCCGGCGCGTTGCTAACTATTTTCTGCTTGTCAAGTAAGCGCCTCTGCCCGTCAAGTTAGCGGCGCCATTAACTTTTCAACTGGAGTGAACGGAAATTTTAGTTTGTTTGAGTTCGACACAGCGTAAGAGGCTTGCGGAATTTTACTAAAGCATTCCGACTCGGTTTTTTCTATGAAGTGAACGCCCGTAGGGATCGATATAATTAATAATTTTGGTACGCGTCGGATTGGCATCGATATCTATATCTCATATGTTTGCCGATTCAGTTAGATTTATTATCAACAAAGACCGAGTTTGCGTCCAAATTTTATACAGCTCGTTCTCCTTTTTCTTCACAGGAACTGATACCCAAGTACCAGCAGATAATAGACAAGGCTGTCCACTATGTGGCCCAGGAGGTGGACAATACCAATGATCTATACTCTCTGGCCATTGCTGCAGTGGCCTTGCAATTGGCCAAACATCCAAAATCTGAAAAGGTTCTGGCCAAACTGGATACTCTAGTCAAGCAGGAGAATGGACTTAAATGGTGGTCCCAGGCCACAGCCACAAACAGCAGTGAACGTCTGGTATACGGCGGTAGCAATGATGTAGAGATCACCTCCTATGTTTTAATGGCTCTACTCGAAAGGGATTCAGCCGAATCTGCATTGCCTGTTATCAAGTGGCTGATTGACCAGCGTAATAGTAAAGGTGGCTTTGCCTCCACCCAGGACACTGTCATCGGTTTGCAGGCCCTGACCAAGTTTGCCTCTAAAACCGGCTCGGGAACTGGCATTATTGACATTGAATTTGTAACCACTGACGGCTCCAAGGATACGATTAAAGTGAATCCCGAAAATGCTTTGGTACTGCAAACCCATGTCTTACCCAAAACCACACGCAAGGTAGACTTTACGGCCAAGGGCAAGGGTTCGGCTATGGTGCAACTTTCGTATCGTTACAATCTGGCCGAGAAGGATAAGAAACCCAGCTTCAAGGTGACACCCACGGTGAAGGACACACACCAAGCAGCAATTGATAGTGGAAGTATGCTTTGAATATGTACCCCTGGAGGAGAGTGACCAGACCAAGGACTCGAATATGGCGGTCATGGAAATTGCCTTGCCCTCCGGTTATGTGGCTGAGAAAGAGAGTTTTGGCCAAATCGAGTCGGTGGATCGAGTGAAACGCATTGAAACCAAAAACTCGGATTCCACAGTCATTGTTTACTTTGATAGTTTGACCCCGGGTGAGGTCAAGTGTCTGCCCGTGGAGGCTACCAAGGCGCATGCGGTGGCCAAACAAAAACCAGCTGCTGTTTCCCTCTATGACTACTATGATACCGAACGTCGGGCCACCGAGTACTACGAAGTCAAGTCCTCACTCTGTGACATCTGCGAGGGAGCCGATTGTGGTGCGGGCTGTCAAAAGGAATAGGAATTCAAATTTATTTTCTGCTTTTTCCGATACATATAATAAACAGATTATAACCAGAGCTTTTTATTTGACTTATAATTTTTCAAAAGTATGTAACAGGAAAAAAGAAATAATTCCCAACCTTTAAAGTATATATATTCTTGATCAGCATCAACAGCCGAGTCGATATGGCCATGTCCGTCTGTCTGTCTGTCCGTCCGTCCGTCTGTCCGTCCGCGTCCGTCCGCCGTAGAACAAACAGATCTCAGAGATGGTAAGAGATAGAGGTTTGACATGTAGTGGACAAATGGTTCTTAAAAATTATACTTGCAGGCAGATTAAGTTTATTTTCAATTTTTGCCACGCCCCCTCCCGCCCCTGCAATTTTGAAAAAATGTCATATCGCCCACAGTTTTGTGGATAGATGATTCGTACTTTCTAGAGATAGTTAGTCAATAGCAATATGTATCGATTTGCTGAAGAAATGATTAAGATCGGATGAGCGGTTCTCAAGTTATGAGCAAATAAGTAAATCACCCCCCGCCACCCCCTCCCACCCTTTCACAACCAACGCCGCACAAGAGAGAGAAAGAGAAAGATAGATAGTGAGAGGGGAAGAGAAACTTAGATATGAGCTCAGCCCGCAACAGGGGCATTCAATTCTTTCCAGGTACAGAGTATGTTATAGTCGGGCTTGACTGACTTTTTTACTTGTTTTTGATGTGAAACATCTTTAATTTCGGTACGGACGATTTTAGTGGGAGTAAAATTTGAATTGAGCGTCACGTGACTCTGACGCCAACCATATTATGTTGCTGTGTTTGCTTTGTGCAGTGGCTCGGCACACACACACAAGACGGTTGGTAGAGTGATGGCAGGGGGAAGATTGGTGCTGGGGGGCGGAGAGAGATGCAGAGAAGCGTTTAAGATCACACACCCACACCCAACATTTCATTTACAGTTCTTTGCCTATGGCTCAGCCAAAAAAAAATCAAAACAGAGAAAACTACCACAACAACAACGAGAGAACAATAGAGAGCGTACTCCCACAACTTTTGCTGTAAACGCGAGAGGGAGAGTGAGTGAGTGAGTGAGTGAGTGCTGACGCAGATGGGGAAGTGAAGAGGTTGGATAGATACTAAAAAGGGGCAACTGGGTGGGTTCTGGGAAAGATCTGGGTAGGATCTGGTGGTATTTGTGGCTGGGATCTGGCTAGAATTTGGCTTGGATATGGGTGGGATCTGGTTGGACTCTGAGTGGAATCTGGATGGGATCTGGGTGGGACCTGGGTGGTATCTGGGCGGTATCTAGGTGGTATCTGGGCGGGATCAGGGCGGGATCTGGAAGGGATCTGGTTGGGATGGGATCTGGATCTGGGATGGGATCTGGATGGGATCTGGTTAGGATCTGGGTCTGATCTAGGCGGGATCTGGATGGGATTTGGAAGGGATTTGGTTGGGGTCTGGTTGGGATCTGGAAGGGATCTGGGTAATATTTGAAAGGGATCTGGGTGGGATCTGGTTGCGATCTGGTTGGGATCTGGGTGGGATCTGGAAGGGATGTGGGCGAGATCTGTGTGGGATCTGGGTAGGATCTGGGCGGTATATACGTGGGATCAGCGTAGAATCTGAGAGGGATCCAGTCAGGATGTAAATGGGATAAAGCTTGGTTGGATCGGGGTGGGATCTGGATTTTCTGGATTTCTACTGCCCGTTAATTTTCTTCTTTCGAAAGAGTGCCCTTGGTGATTTATATACCATTGAGAGAGATTGCGATTTGAAAATAAGCTAATATCTTAAGCATAATGTTTCACATCAAAGACTCGTGAGTGCTATCTACACTCACACCTTTTTTTTTTTTTTTAGTTTTGTGCGATTGTTTTTAGCGAAGATATTCCATTTTGAATACATATGCTCGATGTCAAGAACCGTACTACAGGCAAGTAACTTTGTGGCTCTGGCTATGAAAACACAGTTTTGTAAAGTGGTCCGGCTTGTATGGCGAGAGCGGCCAAAAATACTTCAAGTTGGGGTAGGCACTTGAAACTTGGCGCAACCAGATCGGACAACTATATCATATAGCTGCCATATGAACAATCGGTCTGATATTCAGTTTTGTTTTTCATTTTATTGCAACAAAACTTTGAAAATTTTCGTATATAACCTGAGAAATTTCAGTAAAAATCTGGATACTATAGGTCATAGCTGCCATAGGAACAATTAGTGTAAAACGAGTTTTTGCCGGAAAAACTATTTTGCCTTAAAATAATAATGACAGAAATGATACATGTATGGTTCGGGGCCAAAGGCCAGAACTCATAGCATGGGGCTAAGATCAAGAGAGCAAGAGAGAGTTAGCGGAGAGCAGAGTGAGAGAGAGGAATGAACGAGGGAAAAGAGATAAAATGCAGATCGTCCCGAGAGAGGCCAGAGTCAGTCGCTATTCGCCGTTTGAAGAAGCCAGTTGTGTTGCGAAATATCGATGTTGCTACGTTTAAATAAAGAAGAAGTCTAAGACGCATTTTGTTCATGAAACCATTACATACTACTATTCAACCTTAACATTAATCAACCTTATCCAACTGAATAAATATATGAATTACTTAAACTACAACCAACATAGATCTAAGTTATTTATTTGAGTTGGAGTTGCTTCGCATATGTAACATTTTGCTGAGGATGTTTCGCTTAATGCATTACATACTTTACCATCAATCATCGTGAGTTGCAAAGAAGTGGGCTTAAGCTGGTCAATCTTTTTTTTCAAAGTATTCTTCTTCGCCAATGGACAATTCAGTTGTTTCTTTCTTAAATTGAAATCTGACAGGTCGACAGTACCGCGTCGACGATGGTCGTGGATTTTTCCAAATACAAATATAATTATTTGTCTTCGAAACAAGTCTTAGGGGTACATATGATGTCACAAACATGCTGCTATCTGATAGGTCTGTAGCTGCTACTTTTGCTTATATTCCGCATGGCCAGTGCTACCATCGAAGCCCCATTTCCCTATTAAAATCAGATTTTTTTGCAGAATCAGCTTCTATATTATAAATAACTTCTTTCTAAAGCTGCAATATGTATGTGCCATCTCCCGTTGCGCAGACCGTAATATGGGAAAGAACTACCATAACAGAGAAATAGCTATCCTCTCCGATAGCGAAGCAGCGCTTAAAGCGCTCAGCATTAATAAGTTCACCTCTAAGCTAGTCTTAGAGACAAAGAACGAACTAGACCAACTAGGCAGCAGGAACAACCTGACCCTACGATGGATACCGGGACACAACAACATCCTTGGAAACGAATTGGCCGATGAACTGGCACGCAAGGGTGCAGCCACCGCAATGGTAGGGCCAGAGCCCTATTGCGGTATAGGCCAACACACAATAAAAGGACTCCTAAGAATGGAAGAGAATACGCTTAGAACAGCCTCCTGGTTAAACACCAGAGGAATGAGACAAGCTAAAGCATTAATAGTGAACCACAACTTCAAAAGGTTCCAAAAGTTAATCCAACAAGGAAAGAATGCCCACAGGATTCTTACAGGGCTCTACACGGGTCACTGCAGACTGCGGAGGCACATGTATAAGCTGGGAATAACAAACACCCAACTTTGCAGTTACTGTGAAGAGAAGGAGGAGTCTTGAACATATACTAGCCCACTGCGACGCCCTAGCGAGTGCAGACTCAGCGATTTTTTACACCCATATCAGTAACTTAGAACCCACAAAAATCCCTGGCTTTTGTACAGGAAATAGGGCTGCTAGGAGAGCTGTAAACTCAGTAGGGGGGCACAAGCATGACCTAATATTTCTTACCTACAAATTAGTTATTGAACCGGACGACTATACCTTTGAATATCATGACTATAAAAACATTGACTATATTGCTCTCGAATATGACTACAATCTATGTAATTGGGACATTATATACTCGCTCTCCCATGTAGAGGAGCAATTGAACCAATTCCATCTGAACTTTGATTACCTCTACAATAAATATGTTCCACTCAAACGCATAACTTAGACCGCGGCTGAAACCATGGATGAAATATAAAAGACATATTCTGCTACGTGATGAGGCTTACAATAGATGAAAAAGTTTCAGGACTCCAGAATTGCACCAGTCATTTGTAAACTTTAGAGCGGATGTCAATAGACTATGCAAGTCATCTAAGAGGGCATTCTTTTGGAAATTCAATAACCCAATATCATCGAGACAGTTCTGGAGCGACTTACGCAATTTCGGGGTGGGAAAACAAGGACCCGAAATGGCAGAAAATATAAATTAATGAACTTAATCAGACCTTCGTGCAATCACATCCTCCAGTACCTGAAGTGCTATCAAACTCGTACCTGAATTCTGTACCTTATAATAATTGTAATAAATGTTTTAGTTTTTCTTGTGTCAGTCAGTGTGATGTCCTAGAGTCTATCTTAAAAATAAAATCAAATGCTTCTGGCCTCGATAACATTGATCCAAAGTTCTTAAAAATACTGCTTCCAAAGTTCTAAAATATCTAACGCACATTTTCAACACTGCAATTACGACCTCAACGTTTCCAAGTATGTGAAAGTTGCCAAAATCTGCCCATTCCCAAAGCAGGTAACGTATAGGCCAATTTCCATCACCATTCATCTCAAAATCATTCGAGCAACTGATTTACCCAAATTAGCAGTTTTTTTCGGTAAACAAACTACTGAATGATAAGCAGCATGGTTTTCGTGAGTCGCGTAGCTGTACTACGGCAATTCTGAATGTGGGTGAAGATATTCGAAGGAGTTGACAAAAGCCATGTCACTTTTCTAACTCTTCTGGACTGTAGCAAGGCATTTGATACTGTAGATCACGTAATTTTATGCACAAAACTCGAAATGCTTTATAATTTTCCACCTCAGCAAAGAAATTAATGCAAACATAACCGGCCGTAGTCAAGCAGTGGTAACACTCTTCGCAGACTTCGACATTCTTAGAGTAGGGTTCTCAAGGCTCTGTCCTTGGGCCATTATTATTTTCAATCTAGGAAATGACTTACCAAATATACTGTCAAATGTAATGTCCAAATGTATGCTGTCGATCTACAAATCTATGTGAGTTGTCCCGTTAGTGAAGTACCTGAATGTATAAATGTGTTTAATAGTGAACTAGAATTAGTTGGTGAATGGGCTAGGAAAAACGGACTTCACATCAACCCGTCCAAGTCTAAATGCATGGTCATTTTTAAAAATAAGTTTAACACTAGCAACTTGCCAAAACTTCAAATATACAATTCTCTTATTAAATAGTAGATCGTGCTAAGAACTTGGGTATAATTTTTAATTACAAACTTCCATGGAACGATCACATCAATTGCGCAATCGCTTAAGTCAACTCCGTCAACTTCAATACATTCGTAGCTTCATGCCAATAAGGACAAAGCTCACAATTGCAAAAGCATACTTAACTCCAGCGTTGTTTTACGGGATTGAAGTTTTTTGGAAAGTGTGATGCTGATAGTAGGAAAAAAACTCAACGTTGCTTTAAATAATATTGCCAGATTTGTATTTAACAAAGAAGCCTACGGACCATATCTCGGCATACGCAGCACAAATCTTTGAATTAGACTTGGACTCCTGGATTAAATTAAGAACAGTAATAGCAATTCACAAAATTATAACAAGCAGAGAACCAACTTATCTCTACGAAGTGTTAAGCTTTGCAGGCTCTAGAAGAACAAATAATCTTATTACAGTCCGGAATAGGCTCTCTTGTTGTGATAACCATTTCTTTTGCATGCGCCGTTCGACTTTGGAATATGATACCGCACAATATAAAAACAATTAGGAGTGTACCACTTTTTAAACAAGCCATAACAACCTATTTTAAAACAAATTCAATATAGCTCTAATCATATTTAATTAAATATTAATAACAATAAAAATAACTATAATGGATGTATATTTAGAATTTGTAATCTGAATTCAATTATTAAAATGTTAATATTAAGTTAGGTCAACAATGTCTGTGTTAAAATTTTGTGTTTTGTGACTAGTGCTAGTATTTTTAAGTAACAAATTTTTACTTTAGCATTAGGAAGATGTTTAATAAATAACAATAGACCAAACTTGGTCGCGGTGCACCACTTCCCCAACAACAAATAATAAATAATAATAAGTCAACATTTTGACTTTGGTTTGTTATTTTGGCCTACGGGCAGGACTACTGTATACAGGCAAGTAATTTGTATGGCATTCTAATGAAATCTATTGCATACTTTGTGGCACTGACTATGAAAACACAGTTTTGAGTAAAACGTCTTAACAGTTTTAGCTGCACTGTAAATTTACCTGATGTCTTTACAAATGTAAGTGTTTGTTTGAAAATAATTGTCGGATTAACCTGAAATATTCTGTGTGTGTTAATAATGATGTAATATATAACAGCAGCCCGAAATTTTGGCCAAAAGTCCCAATTTTTGGTTTGGGAAACTGGATAAAACGAAGGTCGGCAATGATTTTGAATACATATAGCTATTTTCTGGCAAAATTTGGAACCGTTTTACAGAATAGTTTTTGAATGCCAGCCGTTCAAAGTTGATTTTTCTTAAAATTCCTGCAAAAAAAAAAAAAAAAAAAAGTCAAAGTTGTAAAAGCAACAGCTTCCGCAATTTGATTTCTTATTTTCGACTTCGCACTAGATTGCCATAAAAAATTAGTAAGAAGATTCCATTCGAAAGCGTTTACATAAAAAATTGAAAAAATCTAAAATTTTGTGCCTTTTTTTACATTTGGCCTCTTTGTGTTAACAGTACCCAAAGGTACCTCTCTTAATTTGCCTGCAATATTGCTTATTATTTTCTTTGAATAATGTACAATAGCTGTAGGTATGCGCTTTTGCGCGGTTTGGCTTTGAATTTTTAAATTATCGCATTTAAAACTATATTCCCATTTGAAATCAAGAATGTTCTGTTAAAAAGTCAGCCTAGAAGTATGCTTTTTTTCTCAACTTCGGAAAAAAACACATGGACTCTGAGGTAAACTATTTTCATACTAAGCCAATTTGAATGTGTTAAAATGTGTAGCATACTCTTAGAAGCACTGGAGGTAAATTGTAATGTGTTAAAAAAATTAGATTTTTAATTAATTAAATTTTTATTTTTATTTTGTTTTTTCAAGTATTGAATCTTAAGAGGAGGTAAAATAGGTGGAAAAATCGGTGAGGGTAGTCAGATTGACTAAAAGTTCTCGACAGGGTGGGCAGTCAAGTTCAAAAACTGCTTGTTTCAATATCTCATAAACCATTGGACATATCAAGATATATTAATTTTTTTTAGTTATCTGGTACTTATATATACTTCTATGCAGGAATTGGGTTAAATCCAATTACTTGTGTTTTTTCTATAATTAAAAAACGAAAAAGTTGAAATATTTTTCGACTTTGATTTAGATTATCTATATCGTATAAATTTTTTTTTGTTGCTTTAAAAATTATGTGCGTTAAGTTCAATCTTTGAGATCATTTCGTCGAAAATTTCAGCTTCCTAGCTAGGCTGGTGTAAAAATGCCAGAGTTTTGGCCAAAAAATGAGAATCCTGGCCCACAGTGCAATGTAAAAAAGTTAGGTTTGACCCGAACCTTTTATTCACTTATAAAATTAGTTATCAATACTCAGTGTGCCTAGGCCGAAAATAACTAATGCTAAGTTTACACAGGCAAATAACTTTTTTTACACTCTTTGCAGGACTTAAAACATACACTATAGTTCCATTCGCTTATAATTTGATTGAATACGGTCAAGTAGTTTACCAATTTGGTCGATTTAGCTAAATTTTCAAAAATTTGTCAAACTATTTGCCTGTGGAACTTAGCCCAAAGCTTGTGCAAAATAGTAGTCCTTCATCTCACATAACAAAAAAAAAAGCAATTGAAGGGGGTAGTTTTTGGTCCTTTTTAAAGAAATCTTATTTAAAATCGCAAAAGAGTTTTTTCATATCTGTTTTTTTTTTTTATTAATGTTACGAAACAGTTTAAAGTAAACAAAAATAATTTTATTGCTTCTTGATGCGAGGGCTGTTCAAAAAGTTCTTCAACGTCAAAGTGGGGTGTCCTAATAAAAGGTATAGTAGCTAGCAACCACTAGTCACGTCTTCAGTTTGTGTGAAATAAAAACTAAAAACGGGGCTATAATCAGTATAGATGTAATTCTGGTCTGACTCTCGAACAAATTTCAGTGATTTTTTTGACAAAAATGGCGGCCATTGAAAAATGGAAATGCGATTGTGGGACCTATGCTTGTAGTTCAGTGTAACAAAAAATAGTAAACAATTTTTTAAAATTATAATTGAGCGTCAGACCAGAATGGTGACAATTCAGTGTCGATTTCACTTGAATCATCAAAAAATCGGTTCAGTGTAACCGGAGATATTCTGGCCGCCAGCTCGAAAAACGTGGTTTCGTGATAAATGCGTTTAAAGTTTAAGGTATCGTGAAAATTGC
>JAEIFU010003862.1:0-23017 GCA_018904235.1 Lordiphosa stackelbergi | reverse complement strand
CAGAGATTAAAACCGTAACCGAAACCGTAACCGCTAAAACACTTTAAAGTTTGAAACCGAAACCGTAACCGTAACCGAAAAAAATTTGTTTCTTATAACCGTAACCGTATAACCTTTATTTACAAAACCGGTTAGCAGTACCGTAACCGAAACAAATATATGGGTTAATTTCGGTTTTTCCTCTACTAGCACAATTGTTCACTAAAGTTGGATGCTTATTTATTATGCGCCGTACTGTTGCTAATGGGCTGGCATAACTACGAAGTGTCTGGAAAGTATCTTATATACATTGGTGCTAAACAGTCATATAGCATAGAAGCTAGGTACTCAGACGCTAGAAATTTGGTCGAAGCGGAAATTGTTTGATAATTTCCAGAGCCGCTTCGACAATGTAGTGCAACAACTTTCGGATGCATTTTGTGTGGGGCTGGAGGTATAAGCAGTGTTCTTTATTTTGGCCTGTGGGAACAGAACTTGACCACTGAGACACACTCCTATAACGACAACCCAAAACCCATCGGAAGATTAGAATTAGCACATTAAACCAGAGGTAATAAGCCAGCTCCATGGACCGGAGGCGGAAATGTTTGTAAAATAAAATGTTTTTGTGTAATGGAAGTGTGTTGCTGATTTTTTTAGCAAAGAAACATTAACTTTGTGTTTAATTTCGAGACGGGCGTTTTTAATTCCCTATCACAAGTACCATGCTAATGGCCATTGCCAGTTTTGGCTTTTGCGTGCTCATGGTGGAATTAATAAGGTGAAGCTAGGCATACATATATTGGCCCTCAGCAGAGGCTGACGGCTTCACCTTGTTAATTGCACATGATGCGTGCTTAGTTAAACCAAATTGAACATCTATGATTGTTAAAAAAAACTCGCACTTGCACACTCGAATAATGGACAACATTAATTCGACTGAATTATCTTGGGAATAAGCAAAGCGAAACAAAAATTTGAAAATTAAACAGTTTTGACTGAACAATATTTCCAGATTTGTAGATTACGTAAAAGGTTTAGCAGAACCGCGATCACACAAGTAAGTGTTGAGTGTTTGTTTTCAGGAGTAAAATTTAATGACGCATCGCTGGACTCTCGTGGACAGTCAAGCTCTAAATGCTATTATGATATTTAGGTGTAATTACAATCTCGATTAAGATGTCATTTCTAAGAATAATTGTTACATGAAGGTACATAACGAATAATAGTATATTCGTTGACCAATGTATATTTATTTAATTAGTTAAACTTAACTCGATACTTTTGCGAATGAAGTAGTTTCTTATATTTTAGTTAAAAATTATAATGTTAAAATGAAATTTCTGTATACGAAATTTAAGCTTAGTACATTTACTGAATAAATGAGATTCCAGCTGGGACAAGATTTGTCAAAGTTATATTTTATACTAATAACCGTAACCGTAACCGAAACCCGAAAACAGAATAGGGCCAATAACCATAACCCTAACCGTAACACATATCTCAAAAACGTAATATAACCGTAACCGGAAAAAGCGATCGACCAAAATAGTCACCCCAAACACAAACCTTCATTCTTTGGGTTTTAATCTTTGCTTATGGTCAAACAAAAATATCGAGATATCCATAAAATTTTGACAACCTCTTCCACTCTTACTTGTTTTTCCTAATGGTATATATCTTGCTCTAGCTTCTGTAATCCTACACCGATTTGGCAATGTTATAAAAGAAAGATCTACTAATAAATAGACCTTTAAATAAGTAAATATCTCAAATAAGTGAAAACCTTGCCTTATAGATGTTAAAGCAAGCCTAGCCTGTGTCCCATTCCAGTCGAAAATAACTCATGAGCTAAACAAGTATAAAATTCACTTTACGGTCAAATGCTCAACTTTTGTATTTAGCAATTGATTTTAATGAATCATAGCTTGATTGACCTTGTTCACCAGCATACATCAAAAATCAAGCATCAAATATCATCCATCAAAAAAAAAAATATCTTTGATGAAGTTTTTAGTTAAAAATGTTATGCGTAAAAGGTATTCTTTTCATTTTTTATGACAGCTTCAATTTTTCTTATTTTCTCATCCATTCCAATCATGATTGCACATCACATTCGTTCACCGCAACAATTTTGAGCACTTTTTACCTTTGCCTTAATCAAATTTGTCCATTTGTCTAACTCATGTCATCTTTTTCTATTTCTACTTGCAGGTAAGAACACAAGTGCAACCATGTCTAATCCCGCCAAAAAGTTTGTAATTCCCACTGAACTGGAAGATCGTACCGTATTCATCTGTCAAAAAAAGTCGCCAAAACTAAAAATAGAACCGGAGAAATTACAAGCTCTTTTTGAAGAGGCCGGTCCCATTGAGAGAATCCATATACCAGAGAATAAGAATGGAAGAGCGTCAACGTTTGCGTATGCAATCTTCAAGGAAGCCGAAAGTGCAAGGAAAGCGGTGGCTAAAAGTATGCAGTGGGTAATGGACGGACAGGTACTGGGAGTACAGTTACTGCATAAAAAACAAAAGCCGGAGCTAAAGCCTCTGGATGAGAAGAAGGAGTTGCCGGAAGCAAGTCAGACATTGGAAACGAAGTTGCCGTTTATAAAACAAAAGCAGGAGTTGAACACTCTTGATGAGAAGAAGGAGCTGCCGGATGCAAGTGTAGATGAAGATGAAGATATATTAGATCTTGATTGTGATGAAGATATGTTTGATGATTAAGGCAAGAAGTTGGAAATATTTTGGTATAAATAAATATTCTAATAGTTCAAACTGGTGGCCGAGGCACAGCCCAAAAAAAATGGCAAATAGGAAGCTGAGCTTTTTATAGTAGGTTTATCTTTTTGAATTTGGAAAATTCTGCAGGGGAAATGTGGGAAATTTGCGGACAAAGACGTATTACACTCTTTTGAAAGATCTATATGAAAATTTTACTATTAGTGCAGACCAACATGCAAATTTAGAAAAAATTAAATATATTTTTAAGCGTAGCCGCTTAATACCTGAGCCTCGATCGCCGTAGCGGAAATGAAAAATAACACTTTGTGCGGCAAAGTGGCGAATTTAATATTTCCGCACCACTAACCCACAGCCACAATCACCATTACACATTTCCATCCTGGTCCAACCCCATACTCACATGCAGTCGGCTGGCCCTCAGGCAAAACATTTGGTGTGCTCCCACTTGGGTGACCAGCCTGACCTGCATTGGTGGCCAATCCATTTCACCTGCTCTTTCTATACCCTTTAACCAACTTTTGGGATTTCCCCAATTTAATATGTGGACATTTGGAAAGGTATTTGGGCAATGACCTAATAATTGCTTAAAAAATTTGAAATTAAACAAAAAACATTTTAAAATGTAAGATTTTAGTTTACAAAATAGAGTTGCCTAGGAATTTTATAAATCTAGAACAAAATTTGTCACAGTTCTTAACAGATTCAGGTCAAATATATGGAACATCCCTTTACTTAAGCCCCAAAAAAAGTCAAATTAAATTTTCCAAAGATCAAAATGATATTTCAAAGATCAATTTGACATTGAAATTAACACATATCACCAAAGTATGTATATTTTAAAAATATAGCAAATCTAACTTCGGCTCGACCAAAGTTTATATACCCTTCAAGCCTGTCAGTTTGTTATAAGGCAGCTAAACGAAATATTCATCCGATTTTGATCAAACTCTCCAAATTTCTGTTGAAACAGATAATATTCATAACTGAAAAGTATAAAGATGCCATCATCATCAAACAAAAAAGTTTTTCTCACTAAAACTAATTTTTCAACCGATTGTTCCTATATCAGCTATATGCTATAATCATCCGATTTGGATCAAACTTATCAGAATTATATGGAAGCATATAATATTGCTCTGTAACAAGTTTGGAAGCGTTAGCATTGAAAACAAAAAAGTTTTTCCTACTAAGACCTATTTTCAGACCTATCTTTTGTATGGCAGCTATACTATATAGTTGTCCGATTTTCAACAAACTTAGAGAAACAATGAAATAGTGTAATAAACTTATGAATACGAGCTTTGAGAACGTTTGCATTGGAAACAACAAAGTTTTTCTCACTAAAATTAGTTTTTCGACCGATTGTTCCTATGGCAGCTATATGCTATAGTCCTCTGATATGGATCAAACTTATCGGAATTATATGGAAGCATATATTATCGATCAGCAACGAGTTTGGGAGCGACAGCATTCAAAACAAACAAGTTTTTCCTACTAAGACCTTTTTTCAGACCTATCTTTTGTATGGCAGCTATACTATATAGTTGTCCGATTTTCATTAAACTTGGTGGAATTATGTGAAAGCAATGAAAACTTATAAATATAAGGTTCGGAGACGTTTGCGTTGAAAACAACAAAGTTTTTCCCACTAAAACTTGTTTTTCGACCGATTGTTCCTATGGCAGCTATATGCTATAGTCCTCTGATATGGATCAAACTTATCAGAATTATATGGAAGCATATATTAACTGTGGAACACTCAAAATAGCCTGGGAAGGGGACCAATAAATTGTGAAACTAGAGGCATCAGGTAGCAACACCCCTCATACCCAGTTTTTTCTTCAGCACGTCAAGTTCGCGTTTAATGGGCACATTTATACTAGCAACACACAACTACAACATTTGTTGCTGGTTAAAAAAAATGAGAGCTAAAATTTTGGAAAATTCACCAAAGTTAGAGGGAGTTACCACCATTGTTATTCCAAATTCCCGCCTCCAATGGACAAGCGGTTAGTACCCCGCCCATAGAGGTCTAACTTAGAAAATGGAATAAATTGAAAACCACTCGATGGAATTTTTTAAGATTTTAAACATATTGAGATGCTGACCAATAAAATAAGTCCTCAAGAGATGGTAACATGCATCGAAAAACCGCGATAGTGGGTACCACATTTGAAAGCACCCATTATCGAGTCAATATAGGCAATAAACTAGACATAAAAATAGACCGAACTGCGTTTTCAGTTTTACCAACGAAGCCTTGGTTCGCGGTTTATAGGTATTTATACCCGTTACTCGTAGAAAAAAGGGTATACTAAAGTTGTGCAAATGTATGTAACAGGCAGAAGGAATCATTTCCGACCATATAAAGTATATATATTCTTGATCAGCATCAACAGCCGAGTCGATTTAGCCTTGTCCGTCGTCCGTCTGTCCGTCCGTCCGTCCGTCCGTCTGTCTGTATGAACACCTAGATCTCAGAGATGGTAAGAGATAGATGTTTGACATGTATGGGACAAATGCTTCTTTTATCTGCACGCAGATCAAGTTTGTTTCAAATTTTATATCTCCTACAGTTTAAAATACATATAGACAATTCGTCTATAGTAATTATCAAAATGAATCGATTTGCCGAAAGAATGATAAAGATCGGATGAACGGTTCTCAAGTTATAAGCAAAAAGTGAACCAAGCCCTGCTCCCACCACCCTAAAAAAATGTTGCATACTTTTTGGATGGTCACAAAAGAGGTATGCGGGAACACTGTTAAACCTGTTTTTTCATGAGTTCGGTTAGAGCCGACTTTAACTTCGCTCTCGTTTTATACTGGCAATTGCCTTAGAACAACATTGACCATTTAGGTAAAACAAGCTTCACTAAAATTATGAAATTAATCTTATTAGTAGAGTGCTTCATTACCAGCAGAAAAACAGATCATGTCATTAAAATACTTCAATTCAAGGCATCTTAACGTATCGCGGTTTGTCCACCAAAGACATTTTAAAAAAATTTTACTTTTTCCTAGTGCAAATGACGAATTTTATTCATAGAATTTTTGCATAATTTTCGAGACGCCCTTGATACCCAAGTGGTCAATGTCGTTCTGAGGCAATTGCTTGTGCAAAGATACCCATAGCCCGCGAGCTAAGGTTTCGATGGTGAATCTAAAAACGCAGTTCGGTCTATTTTGATCTCTAGTTTATGGTTTATATGAACTCGATAATGGGTGGTACCTACTATCGCGGTTTTTCGATGCATATTACCATCTCTTGAGGACTCATTTTATTGGTCAGCATCTCAATATGTTTAAAATCTTACAAAATTCCATCGAGTGGTTTTCCATTAATCCGATTTTCTAAGTTGGACCTCTATGGGCGGGGTACTAACCGCTTGTCCATTGGAGGCGGGAATTTTGTAAAAACAATTGTGGTGACTCCCCTTCATCTTTGGTGAATTTTCCAAAATTTTAGCTCTCATATTTATTTGACCAGCAACAGATGTTGTATGTGTATGTTGCTAGTATAAATGTGCCCATTAAACGCGAACTTGACGTGCTCAAGAAAAACTGGGTATGAGGAGTTGCTACCTGATGCCTCTAGTTTCACAATTTATTGGTCTCAATCCCAGGCTATAAAAAAAGTTGAATTTTGTTCCACAGTGTACTCACACCATAAACCGAACTTAAACCTAATCTATATTTTAAACTAAATAGTGAATGTGGCTTAGCCACATGGTCACAGTAGTGGCGCCATCTATTCCTCAACCAGAATTACCAGCATTGTTTAAAGCAAATAGTGGCGCCATTTATTGGTCTAGTTATGACCAAAATACAGGTTTAGAGTATATTACAGTCGTGCTTGACCAACTTTCTTACCTCTTCTCACTTGTTTTGCCTGGTTTTGGTAAAAATGAAAATCAAATCATTTTAAAGTAAGTTTTATATCTGAAATTCAAGACCAAGCCCCAGCGTCCAAGCGTATTTCCAATTCGTGGTTCATTTCCTACCTCCGACCTCTTTTGTAAGCCAGAACAATGGCACTTGCTCTGGCGGTTGCTTGCTTGTCCCTTTTTGCATCGTCGTAGTCGTCGTCGCCATCGTCCTCGACGTTGCATTTTACATTTTGCGGCCGAGTGCATTGAAATTTTTGACCGTGCGCTGACCCTAAATCACTGGCCCACCATTGGCCGCTGTTGTTTGCAACAGTTGCCGCCGTTAGCACTGCTGCAGCCATCGATTATTAACATACCACTCTCAGCCATGACCAACGACACCCTTGGGCATTGGGAACGGCCTGGCCTGGTCCGAGGATTTAAGCTTTAAGCGACGACGCTGCACAATTTCCATCATCAATTGCTGGGCAATTAAAAAGGCCAAATGCATTTTCCCAATAAGGGCAATTTATTGGCTTCCACACGTTTTGTGGGGAAGGGGAGGGCAAACTGTTTGACGCCCGTTGGCCAAATGCTAATTTCGCGCCGTCTGTTCGCATAAACAATGGCCACGCCCCCCTCATTTAGTCGCTGACTGTGCGTGATTTCATTTTGAACGCGCTTCAAATTCAAATTAATGCGACAAATGTTACGAGCCCAGCCCCCCAAAAAGTCGAAATTCGCCAAGCGAAATGCACTGGAAAAAAAATAAAATGGGCACACTGAGTTTTTGGGAGTTAGTAAAGCTTTAAGCACTCTAATAAAAGGGTGACTAAGTAAGTAAATGGCTAGAAAATTGTAATTTTAAATAAGGCAATTTCTATAAAATTGTAGGGTTTTACTGTAGCTTTACGCACACTAATAAAAGTGAGATTAAGCTAATTTCAACTAAGGCAATTTCAGCTCTTAAATTCTATAAAATTGTGGGGTTTTACTATAGCTTTACGCACACTAATAAAAGTTTGATTAAGCTAGTAAATAGCTGGTAGAACTATAAATTTATTAAAGACATTTTTTGAGCTTAAATTTTATTAAATTTGGGATTTTTGTAGCTTTACACACACTAATAAAAGGGTGATTAGGCTAGTAAATAGCTAAACAATTATAATTTTGAACTGAGGCAATTTCAGCTCTTAAATTCGACAAAATTCTACGAAATTTGGGGCGTTTTGTAGCCTTACGCACACTGTCAAAAGTCAGATCAAGCGAGTAAACAGCTGAAAAAATTCTAATTTTACCCAAGACAATTTCTGCTCTTAAATTCTATTAAAATGGGGAATTTTTGTAGCTTTACGCACACTATTAAAAGGGGTGATAGAGCAAGGAAATAGCCAGAAAATTTTAATTTTAACTAAAATGGTGGCAGCTCTTAAATTCTATTAAATTTCTATTAAAATTGGAAATTTTTGTAGCTTAACGCACACTAATAAAAGAGTGAATAAGCAAAGAAATAGCTAAAAAAAATACATATTAAATTTTCCCATGTAAGCGACGGATTTGTTTTGGTTTTCCGGCTTTTATATATACACAATTTACACACGGGTTTACTATTTACAATGTTAATACGGGTTTCTTCCGTCAGTCTTGTCACTTTTATTTACAGCGTTTTTGTTTGTTTTGATTTTTTGATAGGAGAGAAAGCTCTTAAACCGATAAGTGTGGGTTGTGGAGTTACCTCATCCACTAAAACCACTGCTTTTCTTCGTTGCCTTCTCGCGGAACCACCGCTAAGTATTACTTCACAAGTGGGAGATGGCATGACAGACTCGACTAGAATCTCATCTAGTGATTGAATTCAGATTGCTCAAACTTTGAACTAGATTACGTTCGCATTTTATTGTATCCCAATTGTTTTGCGAGCTTAGTGGGATTTCAATTCAGTCAGTGACTATGAATGGCCTTCCCATGCCGTTCAGTAGAGAATCTAGGACAGACATTAAAAACGTGTTTGGCGTCATAATGTGTGCAAAAGGGATCAGTCTCATGCTTAAAGTCATATAAATATGACTTAGAGCATACAATATTGCCAGTCTAGGGTGGTATATCGCAGGTGGTGAGATCTCGAGATATCGGAGTGTGGTGTGATAACTCATAGTAGGAAATTGGGTGGTGTATGGTGCTGATAACGGAATCGCTGATGCACTTCGGGAAGCTTATTTTTGATACCAAAACTGGAGTACTTCCTCGAGAAGCTCCCGAAATATTAACCCTAGCGTGAACCGAGGATTTGCACTATGGAAGTGCTCTAAGTCCATCAAGGGGGAGACAGCCAATCCGAAGACTTCCAATCTGACGAGCGGACGGCTCTTGGTGCCAGTCAGACGCTGAGATTGTGGACGAATTCGCCAATGGACTCGAGCGCTGATTCATGCCCTTTAACCTCGCCTCTCCGGAAGAAGTTGCTGCTACGCGAGCTTTTGTAGAGGCTGACACAAGGCCCTTATCTCCAATGAGACCTATTTCCCCCGATGAAATCCGTCAGCAAACCAAACAATTAAAGCCGAACAATGCCCCTGGCTATGATGGGGTTGACGGCAGAGTAGTTAAAGCCTTTCCTGCGAAGGGAATCCTGTTTCTGGCTATGCTGTTTAATTCGGGATAAACCGATTCTGTCACTGCCCCTCATCGCAGTAATTGTGATGGTCCCCAAAAAAGGGGAAAGAGACTGACTTCCCTGATGCTTACCGTCCAATAAGCCTGCTGCCTACATTCTCCCAAAATATTCGAGGAGAATATTCTTGAGACGTATGTTGGCCGTCAGTGCTGTGGACGAAGCTCTTACAGAACACCAATTTGGATTGCCGCAATGCCCACGGAGCCCCAGAACAGGTACACAGGGTTTGCAATCACATCCTGCTTAGTTTGGCAGGAGAACCCTGTATTTGTTTAGCCATTTAGCACTTCTTTATTGTTTCAAAAGAGAGTAGGAAAAGCTTGTACACTGTCGGTGTCGCTGCCCCAAAGCGGTCTTCTATACACAGTAGATAAGAACAGCCGATATAATCAATGCCGTTCAGAGTTCCAATAGCGTTCTTTGTGCTGTGGTTTCTGCGGACAACCTCCTGGTTTCTTCCAGCTCTGTAAAAGCAAATGGTAAAGGGTGGGAGGGCGGGGCAAGCTTTACGGGGTGGACGCTTAAACCACCAGTTCACTTGGGGGGGAAGAGCGAAACCAGGTAAGTTTGAGTACTTGGCGATGGGGCGTACTTCGTTTAATACTTTTTGTTAGCAGTTTCGAAAGGTTTCCGGTCTGCTTCAGCTCATTCACCATATAGCCTTGATGAGGATTGCTCTTTTCAGTTTGTACTCTATCAAGAGCTCTTGGTGGTTCTTTGTCCATCTATCTGTCTACTACTTCTGTGTTCTCTATACAGTGTGACCTTAACCTTTTAAAAATACCTTAACATATTCGGCCAACCTGACAATTAGATTGTTCACGTTCTCAACAGAATTCGACAGTCCCTTGACAGCAATACATCCACGGTTTGAACCTAACAGGCTTAAACATCCAATCCGGTCCAACGCTTCAAAGTTCCACAGTTCGAATTCATTGGCTTCATACAGATCAAACGGTTCTATACGGGTTTAACAGCTCTACGGTTCCATACAGGTTCAAAGGTCCATTCAGATTCAAAGCAATCTCCGGCTATACGACCAAAACGGCAGCCACTGAAGCACGGCTTGTGCTCTGACCCCACACCTGATTTGTAATCGACTGTTATACACACGGTTAACTATTTACAATGTCCAAAGGAGTTTGTCTTGTCCTCGTTCGTCTTTCTGTCTCGTCTACTAATCATTTTTTTTACAGTGTGACCATAGTCTCTGTTTTAAATATACCTTCATACCCGCACATCAAATAATTCCCAAGCCTGACACTTGAAAGTAGCTTTACGCACACTTTTCCAACTTTGTTTTTCCCAGTGTTTAACATTTTTCTTTCTCTCTGCACTAATTGAACTCTGAACTGGTCGCACTTTTTTTGTTTCTTTTCTATTTTTTGGCCTTTGATTTATCCGCAATATTGGCCCAATTGGACAAAAGTTTAATAATAATGCCGTAAACAAACTGAAACTGTGGCCAAGTGGCAGCTGGCAAAAGCTGACAGGGAAAAGTAGACAACAAAAGACTGTCATAAAATGGCAGCAGGCGGCGGCGACGACGCTGTAAGGCGCTGGCAAGGAAAGCCGCCGTCTAATGGCCTTGTCACACACATGTGAGCAGGAGCAGGGGCAGGGGCAGGAGCAGGAATGGCGGAAATGCTTAGCTGGGATTTCTTCTTCTTGGATGGCAAGGCAAGGCAAGGCAAGCGCTGACAATGTCATTTGTTTCCGGCTACGTGCACTTTACGTGCACGTGTCCCGTGTTCTTGTGGCCGCTCCTGCTCCTGCTCCTGCCTCCCCCTGCTGCCTGTCGGTGCCAAAGTTTTGCACGAAGCAGCTTAACTTCAAACTTCAATTAAACATAATTGCTTGGTCGAAAATGTTCATTGAAATTGTTGTTGGTATCCTTCCAATCATTTATTGTAGTTTATTAAAGTTGCTTCCCCTCCGCCCCCCTTTTCCCCTTTTGCAGCTACTAGTCTAATTATGCATCTAATTAGTGAGTGCATTTTCTGTTTTGGCAATTCATGCCAAAGTTATTTTTGCTGCCTTAATAAAAGGCAAACCGCAGACAACCAAACCAACCCCCACACCCCCTAGTCACCGCTGCGGTTGCATTTAATTTGAGAAAATTTAAGTACGCCTGCCTTGGTCCCGAAATGAGTTTTCACCGTTTGCACAAAAACCAAAAGCCGGAGTCGAGTCATGTTTTATCTGTGTGAATATTTCAAATGTTTTCACGGGGAATTTCCTCTCGGTTTGTTTTGCAATTGTGGGCACCTTTTATTGCAATTTATTGCAATTCATAATTTCATAATCGCAGAAAGAAAATTCCAACCCCAACAACGAAATGTGCTTAATTTAGAGAGCCCCATAGCCCCTGGGCGTGGAACACACTCGGCAAGTCAGGCATCACTGAGTGTCAAAAAGAGAGAGAGAGAGGGCCAACCCATAGCCACTCGGCAGAGAGACTCTCTCAGAGTCACAAAGAGTCCAAGAGAGAGACAGTCATATTTTTCTGTCCTCTCCATTTGGCCGGCTCTGGTCAGTGTTGCCAAGCTAAATCAACATTTAAAAATGTATAAAAATTGTTGCCAAGTATCAAGTATCAAATCGAAACCGGTATCAGAACCGGAACCGATATTTTTTGTTTTTTTTTTACACCAGTATTCGGGTACTGATATTTTTAGAACCAAAAAAGAACCTAAACATTGTAGGTATTTCCCTGCAGCCCAGTCATTTTGTCATCTCTATATTCAGAGCTGCTAACAGCGCCAACAATGTAGAGCGTAAGAGAGTGACAACAGATATTGTTTTCACACTTCGTCAATATGGCGGACCTCTTACACGTGGTCATTTGGCAAATTTTTCGGGGTTGTGTAATCGGCAAAATTCAAAAAACAAAATGGCGGGGATTTGCTGAAGCGGTGCGGGTTGCGGTGTCAAAGTCAAAATTTACAAAAACAAAATGGCGGATCCAATATGGCGGACAATTTCTTAAAAACTAATTTGATTTGGCTGAAAGTCTGTACTGGGGGTTTTCGGGGTCGCTGATTACGAATTCGACAGTCAAAATTTACAAAAACAAAATGGCGGATCCAATATGGCGGACAATTTCTTTAAAAACAAATTTGATTTGACTGAAAGTCTGTATTCGGGGGTTTTCGGGGTCGTTGTTGTCAAGTAAAAGATCAATAGGGGAATTTAAAAACGGGGGTTTGCGGGGTTGCTGATTACGAATTCAAAGTCAAAATTTAGAAAAACAAAATGGCGGATCCAATATGGCGGACAATTTCTTTAAAAATTAATTTGATTTGGCTGAAAGTCTGTATTCAGGGGTTTTCGGGGTTGCTGATTACGAATTCGAAGTCAAAATTTAGAAAAACAAAATGGCGGATCCAATATGGCGGACAATTTTTTCAAAAACGTATTTGATTTGGCTGAAAGTCTGTACTCGGGGGTTTTCGGGGTCGCTGATTACGAATTCGAAGTCAAAATTTAGAAAAACAAAATGGCGGATCCAATATGGCGGACAATTTCTTTAAAAAACGTATTTGATTTGGCTGAAAGTCTGTACTCGGGGGTTTTCGGGGTCGCTGATTACGAATTCAAAGTCAAAATTTAGAAAAAACAAAATGGCGGATCCAATATGGCGGACAATTTCTTCAAAAACGTATTTGATTTGGCTGAAAGTCTGTATTCGGGGGTTTTCGGGGTCGCTGATTACGAATTCAAAGTCAAAATTTAGAAAAACAAAATGGCGGATCCAATATGGCGGACAATTTCTTCAAAAACGTATTTGATTTGGCTGAAAGTCTGTACTCGGGGGTTTTCGGGGTCGCTGATTACGAATTCAAAGTCAAAATTTAGAAAAACAAAATGGCGGATCCAATATGGCGGACAATTTCTTTCAAAAACGTATTTGATTTGGCTGAAAGTCTGTACTCGGGGGTTTTCGGGGTCGCTGATTACGAATTCGAAGTCAAAATTTAGAAAAACAAAATGGCGGATCCAATATGGCGGACAATTTCTTCAAAAACGTATTTGATTTGGCTGAAAGTCTGTACTCGGGGGTTTTCGGGGTCGCTGATTACGAATTCGCAGTCAAAATTAAGAAAAACAAAATGGCGGATCCAATATGGCGGACCATTTCTTCAAAAACGATTTTGATTTGGCTGATATACCGGACTCGGGGGTTTTTGGGGTCGCTGATTACGAATTCGCAGTCAAAATTAAGAAAAACAAAATGGCGGATACAATATGGCGAACAATTTCTTTAAAAATGTATTTGATTTGGTTGAAACATCGAAAAATCCAATTATCGATATCTATTTAACTATTCATACAAAGTAGATGTACCACCACAACTATTCCAACCATTAAAAGTCCCTAAAAAAATATTTATTTTTCTACTTTTGGCCAGCTTTTTGGGATTTGGAACCACAATGCGTCTGTGCATAAATTTTTCTGTGTAACAAAAACAGCAACAAAAGTATGTATCTCTTTTGGTGCTCTCTTACTTAAGTTCTGTTTTTGCATGTTCGCTTTCTGCTAAGTCTTTTGCCTTCTGACTCTTATATATGCAAAACGAAAGAGCTAAGTAGTAAAGGGGCCTACACATGGCCAAGCGGTTAAACATTGTAAAATTTATAGTCGTGTTTGTGAGCAATTACTTAGTTTCAGAATTGCAAGTTAATCTGAACGATAGATTAAAATGCCAAGGCCAAAATATTTCCCCTGGTAGCTAGCGTTGTTCTCATGGTGCCGGTATTTGCAGCGATTATGGCAGCTGTGGCATGGAGAGGTAGCTGTTGGCTTCAGTACAAACGGGCAAAGATCGCTGATGATTAAGTAGAGATACCAATGAAACAACTAGCCTCCTTTGGTGGTGTGTTCCTGGTTTTTGAAATTATATCAAAGATCTTAAGAAATTGCCTAAAAATGATTGTTGGAACCGAATCTTTTCTTTGTATACAAGAGGTTCAGTTCGGGTGAAGGTGAAGGGCGACCCACGTTTGCTTTTACATGTCTAACTACTATGAATATTTTTTGTTTATTTCTTAACCAGATTTATCAATTTCCAATTCGCATTATCGTACTTCATTTTCCACTTAACCCGCCTAATTTGTAGATTTGGTCCAACTCTTTGTCATCTGGGGTCATAAAAAGCATCTGGTGAATTGGCATATATTGAGCATGAAATGCAAATACATTTTCCGTTTTGGTCTTCCTAACTTAAATATGCTCTTCAGCTTAACTTACCACCCATAAAGCTTAGCAGCAGTTTGGCAAAAACTGTAAACCAAAACTATGGCAGCTAAGTAAAAGAGGAGGAAATTTGTCATATATGGTAAGAGGAAGCGTACATATGTATGTACGAGGCACAGGCGAAGAAAAAGCAGCTTATGTTGCAAATATTGCACAAAACATAAATCAATGTTTGTAGCCAAAAAAAAAAAAGGAGAAAGAAGGAAAAAAACAGTTCTAAGTATGAAGCCATGAATACATGGCGCCCGCTTCATATAACTACCATAAAATCACAGATACTGTCAATGTCCATGTGGTTGGGAATGCAGAAATGCAAGCCGCATTCAAATCTTCCACTGCTTCACTACGGCGCTGGCTGGCAAACGGCCCATGAATTTCCATTACTCACTGAGTGGGAGAAGGGGGGCCTGGGTATATATGAAGCCGAGCCGCGTTATGGCGAGGATTCATCAATGAATTTATCAGTTTTTATAGGCAATTTATTATTTATTGATGGCCCCCCGAGTGGCATAAGCTGAAGTCGATCCATCTCTAGCATACTTTTTGTGCTGGGGCTGATGGGGCTGATGGGGAAAGGGTGCTCAGATTTCAAGCTCTCATCCTTGGCACTCGGACTCGGACTCTCGTTTATGATTCTGTTTTTTTTTTTTTGACGCTACCAATACGGGTTTGAAGTTGAAGTCGTGTGTGTGTGTGTGAGGCATAAAAAGAAATGAAGAAGCCAGAACTTGCCCCTAGAGAGTAATGTAGAAATGATGAAGCTCTGGCTTCATCTAATGTGCTGCAAATTGTTATGCAGTAAGCCAAATGGTAGCACGTTTTTGCTGCAGTGACAAAAGGTTGAAATGTTTTTGAAAAAATTTTCGAAAAAAAAAAGTTAAGAATTATTTGAAAATAGACGCGAAATATGTACAATCTGTAGGCCCAACTGACTGACAGACTGACTTAACCTAGAGATCTAAGATTTGGCATAGATCTTCGTTTGGCGATGCAGGTGCGCACTAGGAAAGAAAATTTTAAAAATTTGTCCGCGAAGTGGGTAAAAACACCAAAGAGAAGTTTGATTGGGGCAAAAAATGAGCTATTGCGTTCAGGCCACATCATGCTAAACTATTTTGCTAAGAGCACGAGTGAGATTGAGAGAGGAAAAAAAAAAGCCAAGCTCTCCTCCACCTTGTTGGCGTATGCTGCGGAGGTGGCTTGCATCGCCTGCTTCTCCGCAAAGTGTTTGCGACCCTCCTTGATCTTTTGCTCGGCCCACGACAGCTTGTTGCTCTCCTCTGGGGTGAGCTTACCGCTGCCATCGAGCCGCGCTTTAATCTTGAGGGCCGCCTTATATTGGGCCTTCGCTCGCAAGTTTTCTTTTTTTTTTTCCTTTCTTTTTGGGGGCCTTTTTTTCCTCTTTTTTCCTCTCGCCCCTCGTCTGCGGTACCACGCCACACGTTGGCTCTTGTCGTTGTGGCAGTAGTGTTACAGAAGAAGGGATTTCTCCCGCCGGTGGTAGCAGTCACGCCTTCCACCGACGTTTGGGCTGATATCCCATCCCGAGTTTGATCTTTAAGGTTTTGCATCTGAAAAAGACCCATGATGGTTACTTTTTGTTCTTGGGTACCACCCCATAGCATTTGATGCCTACTGCCAGGCACCTCGGAATTGGCTCAACTCTGCCCAACTAAAGCTGGACAGAGCTGGCCATCACCTTAGCTAGACACTGCATTTCCTGGGTGTAAGACGCGCAAGTAACACTGGGTATAGCTCGCCTCAAGCCGAGGTACATACAGTGTCCATTGCCCAGCCGTCACAAAAAAAAGAGGGGGACGGACAAGAGTGGAGAGCGCAGGAAGAGGGAGGGGGGAGAGGAATAAGACGGGACGGGAAAGAGTGGAGAGCGTTGGAAGGGGGGATGGGAAAGACTGGAGAGCGCAGGAAGAGAGAGGAAGATAGGAATGAGACGAGAGGGGAAAGAGTGAAGAGTGTTGGAAGGGCGGGAATGATGGGGGATGGGAAAGAGTGGAGAGCCCAGGAAGAGGGAGGAGGAAAGGAATAAGACGGGACGGGAAAGAGAGAAGAGCGTTGGAAGGGAGCAATGAGGGCGGAAAAGAGTGCAGAGCGTTGGAAGAGGGAGGGGGAGAGGAATGAGACGGGACGGGAAAGAGTGAAGAGCGTTGAAAGGAGGGATGGGAAAGAGTGGAGAGCGCAGGAAGAGGGAGGAGAGAGGAAGGAACGGGGGGGAAAAGAGAGACTGGAAAGGGGGAAGGCGTTGGAAGGGGACGGAAAAGAGTGGAGAGCTTTGGAAGAGGGAGGGAGGAGAGGTGAAAGTCGTGAGCCGTAACGGGGGTGCGGAACACGGGGAAATTTGAATTGAATTATAACTGAAGAGTGGCTGCCATGAGGTCAATTTGTTTGATATTTAGTTCGTAATTATTAGTTCAACGAGACGGGACTTATGCTTATTTGACAGACGTAATTTGATCGGCATACTTGCAAAGACAATGGAAGAAAACGGCGAGTTGCTCTGCAGGGTACGTTCCGGTTTAAAAGACTTACGAGGAGAGACGAATCTACAATACCTTGACTAGTCCTGCAGTCTTTTAGAGTGATCAAGTTGTAGCCTATCTATATAGGGAGGCAAACGGCGGGTTTCCCAGTTTAAGCCCCTAAGTGCGAAGAGAAGATACCTAGTATATCTTGACAGAAGCCATACTGAGGTGACCAAATGCTTAAGCAATACTCTAGCGATGGTCGAACAAGAGACACGTAGAGAAGCCTGGTTATATATGGATATTCAAACTTCTTAGACCAACGCTTAATGAAACCCAGCAAACTCTTACCTCTGTTGGTTATCAAATTGAAGACATTTATACGAATCAGGAGACAGCTAAACATCATCCGCAAACATTAAGGGCGCGCGCACACATGCAGCTGAAAGATGAACGCTTCAGCTTAGAATTGCATTTGATGATGTAGAAGTTGTTAAGATGGGGATAGGAAAGTTTAAATAGAATGTTGTGTTTGGCATCATCCACTGTTGCTGATGAAGTAAGCCTGGACACAAAAACAGTTTTCCGTGGAGCACGAGCTGCCAGTGACAGTGGCAGCCTTCTGAGAAGACAGTAATGTGGAACGGTTTCCCATAGCAGTTTCATCTACTATAGGCACATCAGTAGACTCATCAGCTTCTTGCAAAGTCGAACAAACAACAAGTTTGCATGATTAAATGGAATTCCTAAGCGTATAAGCGCTTCTATATCAAAAGGTATAAGAGTTTTTGCAAGTTGGTAGGGATATTCCATAACCAAATCAACTTTGCTTCACTTAAAAGATATTTAGCTATTTACAATATACATTTGAATTGAAATCGAACAAACTGCAGGGATATGTGCACAGATTTTTTATAAAATTTTAGTTTGACCAATTTTTTGTATCCTTCTATGCACAATTTCAGCTCTTTGTCTGAGTCAAATGAAACTACAATAATTTAACCAAGAATGTGAGATGTTGCCTTATCTCAACACTCAATATAAACCCATTCTTATGCTTTGGACAATACTTTGTGTAAGTGTCCTCGTATCTGATTCAACTCCCTTAACAATATTGTAAGCCATCAGACAAAATCTCTCAAACAGTTGCCTTTCATGTGGCAACTTAAAGACTTGAGCATAGTTTCAGATGCTCTGCTTTTCAAGCAAAACTATTTGGCCAAGTCTTTTGATGCCTTTCTTTTTGGCCACAAAGTTGTTGTGCCAGCCACCCTTTCTCCTCTCAGAAATGCACGTTAATAAGTATTATGTTGTTGCTGTTGTTGTTGTTGGTGCTTCTATTTGTTTTTATTGTTATGGCCAATGTTATGGTTTGTCCTGGCAACACAGTATCAACGGTTTTAAAAGCTTACAAAATATTTGTAATTTTGTCACGTTTCAACTTTGGCGGCGTCACTTAAAATTACATTAAAAAAAAAAAAAATATAAAAGGAAAGGAAACAAGAGGGCAAAAGACAGGAAATAATGTTTGTCTGCGATTTTTGTGCAAGGGCAAAATCAAAAAGTAGATGAAGAGATGGATGGATGGATGGACGGATGGTAGACTGTTCCTTCTCACGTGCCAAGAGTTTTCCTTTTTTTCCCACACATAATGAAAACTATGATCTTTCATAGTTGGAATATAATAATAATAACAAATTTATGAATTGATTTAGAATTAAAAACAAGTTTTTGTCAATGTTAAACTGAGAAAAGAATTTTAGACGTATATTTGTTTTTTGTATTTGGCTCAAGAATTACGGAACCGGAACTGAAGCCAAATATTTCCTTGAAAAATTTGCCACTACAATTTTATTTCAAAATCGTTTTCGAATTCGGAATATTAATGGTATTCCTGAAAGCGATTTAGATTTGGTTTGAGAAAATCTCTCCGAAGACTCGTGAACAGCTGTTAGTGTGACCGAACATCTGATTAACAATTAATCAGAGCAAAGTGCCTGAAGAAAGGCCACGCCAATCAATGGCAAATCCTTTTTGGAGAAGCGGTAGGCATTAGGATTAATTTGAATATAAATTGCCCCCACAAACGCCTCCACAAGCCAGGTGTTGTAGGACTGACGGTTTCAAACCAAGTCGACTAACATTGAATGTAAAACACTCTTTGTTTGAATGGTTTGTACTTCTACTTAGGTTAATTTGTTTACATTGATCAAAAAAAAGGAATATAAAAACGTTTTAGCTTTAAGAAGGCAGTTAAATATATTTTGTTTGCTTGTAATTTTTTAGCTGGCTCGAGGTCAATGTTTTTTACGTGCTTCTTAAAAAACAAATAAACTCAAGTTGCTTTTTAAAAACAAATAATCACAAGTATTTTTGTGTTTGTTTGTTTTTTAAGAAGCACGTAAAAACCTTGACCTCGAGCCAGCTAAAAAATCCCAAATAAAAGCATAGATCGCTATAAAGAACAACATATATTTTGTTTGATAAGAGTGTAGAGTTTGTGTCCTTTGTATCGTTTTGCATTTGTAAAACCTTGATTTTAAAAACTGTGTAATGTAAACGGACATTTTTCTCGGGTTTTCAGGCTTTTATTTACACGGTTTACTATTTACAATGTCTGTGCGGGTTTTCTATGCATTTATAACAGAGCCGGCCAAACAGAGAACAGAGAACATGCTTGTGTTGATGAGCAAGAGAGGTCACATAACTCACACAATCATAAGTTGGCCTCGCGACTGTATAGGAAAACAAATGATAACTTGCTGTTTGTTTTCGATTACCATCTCTCTAACGAAAAGCAGCGATTGTATTGCATTACTTTTTCGACAGGCGTAATGCATATTTTCGACAGAACACGTTGAGCTCAGCTGCGACGCCGGCAGAATTATGGGATATGCTTTTGCCATTTTGGGCACCACTGTGAATATCGTCTACGTCTTTAAATAGTTTAACGCTAAAATTGTACATTTCAATAAAATTAAATAATGTATCTACTATTTTCAAAATAGTTCCCGACAGTCCCATACTGTAGGGAGAGTGGGGGGGTTGTGATCATAGTTTTGTTTTTCGTACATAATTTCGCCAAAATCAAATAATATTTTTCGTTCAGTAAATTTTGTATTTTAGTGGAAAATGAACAAAACTATCCTCATAATTGGGTTAAATTTTATTTTATTTATAATTTGATCATATTGAAAAAGTGATTTTTTGACATTTTCAAAAATTTGTGGGGGTTGTGAGCCACCCAGTTAAAAGTTCAAAATTCGTTTTTAGCAAAGTTTTTTTATTAAAATGAATATATAACAATTTTTCTTATATCCTGCATTAAGAAATTTCAATGAAAAGTGAAAATGGATTGACTGCGGTAATTATTCTTTATGATGAAAAATTAAAAATTTTTCTCATATTCTAAGTTAAGATATATTAATGAAAAGTGAAAGTAGATTGACGGCAGAGGACTTGCTTTCTCTTATATGCGAGCACACGTTTTGCTGGTGGCATAAAAATTTTTTTTGTTGGCCTCTTTGGAGCGTTTTTCATTGCCTTTTTGTATCATTGCGCTGCAATTTTAATGGGCTTACTTTCTGTAATGCACGTTGCAGTGCTTGTATGGAAGTACTTGTCCCTTCGTCCAGTATTTCACTGACTCTGGGCTATTATGGTCTGCCGCAGTACACAGCTCGTTTTCACCACTGAGTTCATCCGTCAAAAATCTTCCTCGGTAAAAGCGTTTGGATTAAATGGGTAGATTCGGAAGCTCAAATCCTGCTTTTATATTTTTAGGCGTTGCAATAAATCAATGCATTGTTCTGCAATCGCAGGAACGTTCTGTATTTCCAAAACGCGGCCAAGCTTGGCACTTGGCATAAGTAAAGAGTTTTAAACGGCCTGAGCACGTTAACATCAAGAGACTGCATACGGTGCGATCAATGTGGCGGAAATGATAACATAGTTATACCAAATGATCAATAGCCCTGTCAATGGCCTCATTACTGAGATGGTAAATGTGATTGTTTCCAATACCAATAAAATTGCAGAATCCTTTTGGCGCCTGCATGTTTTATAAAATGGTCCATGTACCTTTTACAAATGTATCAGACGTCATACGACCAGATTCATTTACAACTTCCATCACCAGGGCTAGCTTTTCCATAAAAATATTTTTGCATGTTCTTCTGGGAAAGATATAAAATGGGGGAATTGATTTGACCCGAAGCACTTACACTCAATGACAAAATTGTGCATTTGTTCCAAAGTTCGGCTGAAGTCATTTGTCCGATTCTTAATAATTGTGCTCAAACCCTGCGGAAATTGGCAAAAATGCATCTACATTCTCTTTGAAAATGACTTAAACTGGTTATAATTTATTTGTTTAGGCGACCGAAGAGGTATATTGTGATGACGAAGAATGAAGCTATAGTACCAATCGGAAGAAGCTTCCCCATTTTTTTCCCATGCTTCAGGATATGCGGTACAAATTTTTTTTTGGCGAGTTGGAAAGTAAGAACCTTGAACTCCTTGATACTTAAGCCATAGTACATAGCGCTTGCCTTCATAACATAAACCACCAACGCTTCCTCTTGTTTATCAGTAAACACCTTCAGAAATATAAAACGAGAGCAAGCAAAGTCGGCTCTAACTAATTTCGATATACCCGTTACTATAAAAAACATGTTTAACAGTGTTCCTGGTGTTCCTTAGTGTGACCATCCGAAAAGTAAGCAAAATTTTTTAGGGTGGGTGGGGTGGTAGCGAGAGGGGCTTGGGGATCTTTATCATTTCTTCGGCAAATCGATTCATTTTGATAATTACTAACTATCTCTAGAAGGTACGAATTACCTATTTTTAAAACTGTCGGAGATATAACTATTTTCCAAATTGCGGGGCGGGAGGGGGCGTGGCCAAAATTTGAACAAACTTGATCTGCGTGCAGATAAAGAAGCACTTGTCCCATACATGTCAAAACCTCTACTTCTCTTACCATCTCTGAGATTCAGGTGTTCATACGATCTCTTAGACTACCTCTTGGATATTAGTAATATCACTAATACTAATAATATCCAACAGAATGCGTTCAGAAAACCTCTTTTGTGGCCAAAATAATAAAAATCCACACCAAAATATATTCAACAAATATTCGATATCGATATTTTGAGATCCCTACAATTGACCAAAGATATTTCCTCATACTTACTTTTGGCATTACAAAAATTTTTGATAAATATTCGCAAGTCTAAAAATGAAAAAAACTTTGTTTTTGAAAAAAAGTCAAGTTGTGGTTTACAATTTTAATTTTAATATTTTTTGTAAACAATATTCGAGTGGCTCACAACCCCCAGCGGCTCAGAACCCCCCATTCTCTCTAGTGATTTATGTGAATGCTATTCTTTGTGAGTGTGTTTATCGCTAAAACATTTTGAAAATTGTAATCGCAAATGTTTTTTCATATAACCCTAACCCTATAACCCTTTATTAGCATATCCAATTTTCAGTACCGAAACAGAATAAATAATAATAAAAATATATCGGCTTCCTGTACTAGTAAAAATTTCGATAAACGTAAATTTATTTTAAGTACAATTGTACAATGAACATTATGCTTATTTTTATGCGCCGTCCTGTTGCTAATTGAAACAAAAAGAAAGAGAGAGAACGAGAAAGAGAAAACGGGCTAACTAAAACTTTACCTCCCATTATTCCTTATATTTGTTATTAAACAGCCAATTTGTTTGTATTCATACATACACAGAGGGAAAAACGAGAACATTGGACTTAAAAGAGCACAAACGTTAGACAAAAAGTATGCATGAACATGTTTTCTCACTTAGTGCAATGTTTCACTTCAAGAACAATTTTTGAGACCCCAAAACTTTAGAGTTGATATTGTTTGGTTTTTGAGAACATATTTTAAATCTTGATCAGATTGCAAGAACATTTTAAACTCAACTGGGTAAAAAATTTGATTGCACTTGGACCAGGTGTGGGCGGATTCCTCACAATTGGGTGAATAGG
>JAEIFU010003861.1:0-23027 GCA_018904235.1 Lordiphosa stackelbergi | reverse complement strand
TTGCAGGAAAAGAAACTTGAAGATAAAATCAAATCAATTGTGTTAACAAATTTGATACTGGATACCATTAATACTTTTCTCGCACCTAAGCTTGTTCGCTTTGCTTTCATAAGCATTCTTAACTTGTGGTCAAAATCCTCCACAAAATTCCCAGTATTGTATGAGATTTTAAAATTAGACTTTCTGTTCCGCCAGGTCAGCGTTAATCTCATGACCTGTGTCTGGGCTGGTTATGGCAGATTATTTTTCGGTGGAAAATTTTGTTGTTGTAGATTTAATTCTGAAACAGATTACTTGATAACAAAGTTAAATTGAAAACCTTAAACACAATGTTTTTATATACGATCAAATAATGTAGTTATAAGTTCTTAATTTTTAACCAGGGCTGCAAACCTCCTAAATATCGGGAGGGGTTCACTCCGGGGTGCAAACCCTTGAAACTTTTTGGGTTCGGGTTCACTGGGCGGGTTCAGAAGCTCGATGATGTTTTGTTTTCGCTGACTCAAAAAGATATATGTTAACTGGAAGAACCTTTAACATTTCATACATATTTGGAATTTCAGAGTCTTGATATTCGGAATAAAATATTTGAGCTCAGTAATAGTTATTTTAAGGGATATTATACTTTAAAATCAAAGTAAATTTTGAACAATTTTTAAGAAAGTGACTAGAAAAGTTCGACCTAATTACACAGGTTTACAAGCTTTGGCAACAGAGAAGATTGCAAACTTTCCATATGTATATTTGGTCACTAAATTTAAATTAAAAAACTTGGGACAAATCGATTTTGTCAAAAAATAACCACATTTCATATTAAAATAAAAACAATTTGTATCTTATGAGCAAAATATAAACTTTGTGTTTGGGTTTTCTGTAACGTCATTCAAATCAGCTAACATGAAAACTAATTTCGTTAGAAAAGGTTGCTTAATGTGGACACACGATACACAAATGTAAACAACCCTCTCGTAACACACGTTTATGCAAATATATAGTAACCCTGACGTTCTAGGTGAAAACGGACAATTGACAAACAGACAACAGACAAATCTCTCAGATTCTTATTTTTGGAATTTTTTATGTCATATTTTCGAAGTTCTATAAAACTTTCTGTTTATTAGACAATTTTTCTAAATATCAGGGCAAATTGAAAAAATGCGAGTTCTTTAAATTCATGCAACATTTTTACTTAGTGTGCATTCAGATGTATTGGAAAATGTCAAAGTTCAAAAATCTAGAACATATTTTATAATTTTTGGTTCAGGTTCAGGTAAAAGCGGATAAAAATTAACCTGCTGATCTGCCTGCAAGTATAAGAAGCATTTGTCCCATAAATGTCAAACCTCTATCTCTTACCATCTCTGAGATCTGCTTGTTCATACGGACGGACGGATAGACGGACATGGCTATATGGTCGGAAATGATTCCTTCTGCCTGTTACATACATTTGCACGACTTTAGTATACCCTTTTTACTCTACTAGTAACGGGTATAAAAAGTCGCAATTCCCGCTGCCCTCTGATTTTTGATCTGCAAAGGCTAAATTGAAAAATAAGCTGTTTTGGCAACACTGTGCCATCACTATCCTGATAATATCGTTGAGATCACGTACCACCAATGATAGATTTTTTGGCTTTTAGCTTTAAGAAATTTTAACTACTTTTTTTGTAAAATACGGTCAACATATTGTTAAAGCTATCGATGTGTTTTCTATGTGCAATAAGATTCAATTTAATCAGATAAGGCTGTTCGCTATTTGATTTTTTGTTTGTTTTTTGTGAAAAAAACACACTCACACACGCACACAGCACGCTTTCACTCTCTCTCTCTCTCGCGCTCTCAGCATCTCAACTCATTCCACAACATTGCCTGAGCGCAACAACCGTTATGTTCAAACAAACATTTAATTGGCCTTTTCACACACTGCAGAGAAAATTTTACAAATTTTTTTCTTAGTGCGCGCCTGCATAACTAAACGAAGGTCTATGCCAAATCTCAAACCTGTAGGATAAGCCGTTTAAGCTGGGTGTTGATAATATGTCAGTCGGGCGTACACATTTATATATATAGATAGGGTCGGAAATGATTCCTTCTCCCTGTTACATACTTTTGCACAAAGTTAATATACTCTATGTACCTTCGGTACAGAGTATAAACAATTATTACTTCTACCAGTACGTACCGGTATACCGAAATGCAAATCCGGGTACCGTATCGAAACAGAAATTAATTGAAAACCGAAATTAAACCTTTAACCGAAACACTCATTTTGGTACGTACCGGAACCGGTAACGGAACCGAAATTCGTTCCGGGACTAAGCCCTGGTAGTGTGAATCGTCAACACTGTATTGCAAGTAAAACGGCAAAACTCTAGAGAGAGCTCTCTCGTTCACCAACACAAGTGCAATATTTTGTCCTCTCCATTTGGTCGCCTCTGGATAACACTCACACAAATTAGGTATGTGTGTATTACAAATATGCCATGGCTCTCTGAGGCAGATGACAGCTGCTACATGTGTTAGAATGAAGGGGGAGGGGAAAGAGTGAAGAGCGGTGGAAGATGGAAAGGAGAGTGGGAAAACAGTGGTGAAGAAGAGGTGGGGAAAAAAACGGAAAGCCAATTTGAATTGAATTATAATTGAAGAGAGCTGATGCTGCTGTGAAATGCACATTCTTCATATAATATCTCTAGAGCCGAATTCACTATGTGGTCGTGCGGGAGAGAGGTATGTTTTCAGCATCCACTTGACTGGCAGGGACTAACATATACGGCAGTGTTCCGATTTCTAAGTCGGTTTTCGTGTAAACGTTTGCAAGAGAAATACCAATTGAATACCAATTCTTAAGCAATTGAAACCGATTGCTCAATGCCAATTGAAATAAATTCGTCAAAAAGAAACGACCCGATCTAGTAACTACAGACATTCTTCGCACCTTCCATTTCGATTTGGAAATTTTAAACAAGAAAAAACAAGGTTTACACGAAAACCGACTCGGAATTCGGAACAGGGACGATAATATAAAGTCCTTTAGGTCGGGAAACAACACAATTTCTTAAAATCTTGAACGCGGCGACTAAAGCTAGTTAAATATAAAGTGTGTGCCACTTAAATCTCCTTTTAAATATGCCCATAATTGATTTCAAGTGTACTACTGTTCTATGAATAATTCCGCTAAACAATTAACGACTTACGAGTGTTTTTTTTATATTCTTATTTCCGTGCACACTTCGTGGGAATATATAACATAATTCCATTTAAATTTGAACGAACATATATTATTCTCCAAGTGGAGATTTCCAAATCAAATCAATAGTTTTTTTTTTTTGGCATTAATCGGATGGCTCGGAAGAATATTAATCAAGTGCCATAATACAGATGGAAACGCAAGTCACTATTATCGGATTCAATCTTCATTAACGAAATTATCATCCTCATCGTCCATAAGGCCTATTTCGAACATATAACGTTCAATCATTACATCATCGTAGCCATCACCCATTAGTCTGTAGACAAGCTCCGCCGGCAGATCCGTGGTACAGCGTGGTGTGAAATGTAGTTCCACAATATCCTGGGCCTGCACCTCGGGTTCCTCCAGCAGCAGCTTTTGAATTTGGGTTCCCTCCAGGTACAGCTTAATGGGCAGCTGTCGTTGATTCTCCTTGGTGCGTATCTGCTGGCGCACCTTACTAATAATGTTGTATACCAAACCGTCGCTCAGCTTCTGGCAGTGCTGCAGCTGCAGCTCCTGTAGATTGGGACATCCCAAAATCAACCCCAAGACGGCACTGTCGCTCACATTGGTGCATAGCTTTAGGTTGATATGCTGCAGCTGCTTAAGCTTGGTAAACTCACCGAGCACCTGATCATTTATGGCCCCCACATGCGGCAGCTCCAGTGTGCGCAAGCTACTCAGCCGAGGAATCATTAGCAGCATCTCAGTGGACATGGACCAGGCACCGCGTATCTCCAGATGCTCCAGTTGTTGGGCCTTGTGCTTGATCAGCAGTGTAATCAACTCGGGACGTACGATTGAAGATGGCCTGGTATTTAGGCTTAGGTTCTTGAGGCGTGGCAGCTGGGCTATACACTCGTAGCGTAAATGCTCCAAACCACTCAACCGGAGCACTTCCAGTGCGGTGTTTGGATTTCTACACAATTCCAACAAGTTCAAGAAATAGATACCCTTAATGTTTAGCTCTTTCAAGTTGTTCAACTGCTGGCACAAACGGATAAAGTGGGGAGACAACAGTGCGAAACATTCAGCTAGTGTTAGATTTTCTATCGACTGCGGCAACGTTCCAAAAGTTATCCCAGTAAGCTCATAATTGTCTGCAAGATTCAGTGCCTTCAAGCTTGTCAATGTACTCAAAGCCGTCAGGCTGGCATCGGTCAGTGAAGAGTTGAGCAGGGTCACATCTTCCAGCTTCTTGGTATGCAAAAACATCTTGCGCATATTCCGTTTGGTCAGGGGACTGTCAAACAATTGGAGCTTCTTCAGGTTGATGCAGTGTACACCGACATAGTTACAAAAACGTTTGCAATGTTTGGGCGGTATGACGCCCCGAACAAATTGGACATGCCGGCCAGATAAGTGGAAGAAATCACGCATATCCCAAGCGGTCATCTCTTCGAATTCCTGGAGAAACAACGATTTGTGTAGACGTGGCGAGGACAACTCATAGACGGCCCGCCAGCGCAGGCAAGTGCGGGCAAAGTGCATTTGATCGGCCAATTTCAAATTTTGCAGCACATGCTCCAGACAGTCATCGTCTAGCTTCAATATAGCCGCTGGCGGTGGCTCTGGGGCTGCGACGAGATAACGAGACGAGCCATAGGCATCTGGTTGACGCCAGCTGTAGCTGGCCTGGGCCTTGAAACGATGACCATGCAGATAATGGATATGACTGCGCAAAGACCTGGCTGCATCGCGAGGTTTGGCAAAGTCCACGAAAGCCGTCTGCTTCTGTGGCTTGCCATGACGTTGATCTGGCTGTTGCTTACGTTGCTTGTTACTGTCACTGGTTGAGGGTGCGTCCATTCCATTAGATCCGGGCTTGCTTATGATTTGCATGCGCACAACTCGTCCATAGTAACTGAAATACGAGAACAGCTCTTCCTCCTTCAGCTCTGCCGGAATGTTGTACAAGTACACATTGTGCACCACAATATGATCTTCAGTGTAGCAAAAACCGTTTTTGAAATAATAGTTCTGCTGGGACAATTTATTGACGCGATGGGCCATATTCACGGCTTTTTGTTTTTTCCCAATTTCAAAAAGAGGGTTTACTTTTGCCAAGACAAGTTAGTTAAACAAGTTGTTAGAGATGATTTAATATGAATGCCTGCACAAAGGTAGGCTGACCCAGCAATCGTTTTGTTCGATTTCTATTCAGTATACATGATTGTCAAACAGCAAAAACTCTTTATTCAGCAGGTAAAATCGGCAATCATAAATCGAAATTATCTGCAGAATGAGCCCAACGTGTTAACTTATTAATTTCCACTATAATTCGTATTTAAAAAATTAAAATAGAATTTCATTAATGGTGAGGGGAGTGATAGAGGGTGGGCGGATAGGGTAGGTAAGGGAAGGGGGATAAGGAAAAGAGGAGTAGAAGGAGATGGGTTGACGAGAAACATAAAAATTGTTTTCCTCTTTACTGGGACTCGAACTCAGGACTTCGAAATCTTAAAACCAAAAGCCAGCGTCTTAGCCCACATGACTATTCAGAGCTCGTTTCACGGTGCAGCAAGTATTAGTTAAGAACAGGGCATAATTCCGAAACGAATACGGTACGTCCCGAAATGAATGTTTCGGTTAAAGGTTCCATTTTGGTTTTCAATTAATTTCAGTTTTCGGTTTCGATTCGGTACCCGCACTTTTATTTCAGTATACCGATACGCACCGGTATGTACCGGACTTAAGTAATACCTAGTTATTTTTAATACTGAAAAAAAAACAAATTCTGAGTTAAATCTAAATCATTTCATTTCAAAATTTAACACAAAAAGAATGGTTTCATTTCGTATGTTTTCGTATTTTTTACGTAGTTAACATGTAAGATCTAATGATTACATTATATGCTCATAAATGTTTTATTATGTATTACACAGTGCTACAGTGCGAAATAACCTGGGTATTGGCATAGCGTACGCTGTATAGCAGGTCGCGTATAGCACTTCCTCATACTTGGTTTTCCTCGGGGACCCCCAAAATCTGAAGTTAAATAAATGAAAAAAGGCCATAACTCTGGAACTATTGGATTGCCCATTTACAGCTTAATGCAGTAAATTCCTGGATACAAGACCAAATTTTGAGAAAAAATGAAGAAAAAAAACGTCCCTTTCGCGGCAATTAATTTTTGTTTACTTATTTTCGCGATTTGGAAAACAAACAAAAATTGTTAAATTTTTTAAGTGTGAATAATTTGAAAGTTTGGGTTCAGATGTTAATTTACAGATTTTTAAAATATTATTATCACCAATGGCTTTGGATAGCAAGCAATTGAAATAAATATTTAAAATATAAAAAAAAAAAAAAAAAAAAATAAAAAAAAAAAAATATAAAAAAATATATTAAAAAATATACATTATCATCTTTTTAAAATATTAAAAAATTCATTCTACCCATAATAAAAATATAAAATATTTAGCTTTACTAAATTAGGCCTTCAATTATATATACATATAATTCAAATTTACCATAATTTATTTTAAAAATATTTTCATCTTTCCATAAAATAAAATTTTTCCATTAAATATAAATTAAAATTTTTGCAGAAGGTTCGGTCCGGGGTTCGAACCCGTTGTAAAGTCTAAGGTTCAGTTCGCGGATTCGGTTCCGAAACCCTGAACCCAAGGTTTTGGTTCGAACCTCGGTTCGCTTGAATATAAAAGAAAAACAGTTTCCGGATTTAGAAATACCCATTTCTTTAAGTAATATTCTATACTTTAATAATGTAATTTTAGTTGTCAAATTCAGTCGCTGACATTTACAACATTTGAGAACTGCTTAGTTTAAGCTAAAAAGCATTATATCTTCTAGGAGCTGTTCATCTTATACTAGCTCTCAGATCTTAAGATCAAATTTAAGTGTTGAAAAGGCCCGTTCAACTGATACCTGAGTTGCTGTAACAGCAAGTAAAGTCAGGACAATATTTTTAAATTCCTGGCTATTTTCACCTTTCAAAATTTGAAAACATTTGTCGATGTCGAAACATTGACGATGTCGTTCTATTGAAAAACTTCGAAGGCATCTATAGCATCATTTACAGATTTTATTTTTAATATTTATTCTCTTCTTCGCAGTCCAACGTTGAGTCATTTAAAGTTGCATTTTGAAAACTCTTTATTAGAATTTGTTTTTGGAGCTTCAGCAGTCTGTAATATTAAATGGTGAAAGCCCTACTAATGTCAAATCGTTAACTAAATTTAGAGTGTTTGCAGCTCATCAAACTAGTAATTTTAGAATTTTCCAGGTATTCTATTGAGGTTATTTGGAGAAACCTTCATCATCATTACATACATCATAGTTGCATTTTATGAATTTTGTAATCCATTCGAGTCTAAAATGATGAAAATGCGGGGATTGTATAAATGATATTTTGTCGGGAGAGAAAAAAAAAAAAAAAGGATGGTTTAAGCCCGTTTTTAGATCAGTTTGGATTCATTTTCGAGTCATTCGGGAGTTTTTTGAGTCGTTTTTTAATGAGTCACTAATTGAACAAATGCATGGGTCATTTCCGAGTCTTTCTTAAATCGCAATAGAAACTAAACTCTTTTTTAATCACAAAAAGCTCGAATACGACTCGTCAAAGGGGATTCTTGTTAAAAATGACTTCCAGGCGGGGGGGCTCCTTAAAATTTCTCCTTTTTTACCCTATTTAATATAATAAATTTAATAATTATTAATTTATAAACCAAAAAAAAAGATGTTTAAGGGTTCGGTTCAGGACCGTTTGCGAGCCTTGATTAAATATCTAATTATCGGCGATGGCCCGATGGAAGGCTTTTTTCATGGATTATCATCGTCATCATATTTATAGGGTCGATGTTCTCTTTTATAAAATCTCCCTGACTTACATAAACAGCTTTTGCATTGGTCGTATTTACCAATCTCGTTCCATACTCTATTGTACCTTCGGTTTAAAGTTAGTTGTGTATACTTGGAAACAAACACCACGTCAAATGATACTAGCTCTCTCATTGTCATAATATGGGGTATTATGAATTCTTTGTTTAAAGTCTGCGCGTTCTTTTGTATTAGTTTGGCTGTCAATGGGCGTGTTTTTAGAAGAGGGTTCCGTAACAGTAAAAACAAATTTGTCAACGAATGGTTGCGGTGAACGTTAGTTAATGTGGAAAACGGAAAGGGTGCTGTGTGCGTAAGTAATAAGATGGTTGGAAATAAATGGAATTATACTCTAGGTTCTGGTACGTACCGAAACTTATGTTTCGGTAAAAGGTTCTGTTTTGGTTCTAATATTATTTCGGTATTCGGTTCCGTACCGGTACCTAGATTTTTATTTCGGTATACCGGTACGTACCGGTATGTACCGTTAAAATATAAAGAAAGATCGGTCACTGGTTTTGCGTCCATCCAATTTTTAGCGATGACATAATAATTACACTCAAAAAACAAACGTTCTACGCTTACTTGCCCTTCTCAAAGGCAAATGTGGAAACTTTGTCGAGTTTTCATCTTCTTTATTTTGGGAACGTTTCTCAGGAAAAATTATGATGTTTGATGCCATTAAACTGTTTGGGGAAAATACTGATCTATTTGAATTGTCCTGTTTCTTTTCATACAAATACATGTATGAATCCACTTAGCCTCCACTTTCAACCGGTCCTGAACCGAACCCGCAGTACCAGTTCGGTTTGGGTTTTTGGCTCAATCGAACCGGACCTTTTAAATTTTTAACCTCCCGAACCGGACCTCTTCTGCTTGAAAAGGTTCGGTTCAAAGAATATCTTTAGTCAGTTTTTTCAGAGCTTCTAAAATTATCACAATATTTTGACCGTTTAAAAATTATTTTATAGTGCTGAATCGGAGCATTATCATTTCAAAATTATATCCAAACTGCATATTACGACTTCGAGAAGGAAATAAAGTCAAGTTGTTAAATGGCAAATCAAATCCGTTTATTGATTTACATAGAAGGTGCGGCCCTGGTAGAGAACTAATGAATGATTACTATAAAGAATGTGGTCCATTCGGGTGTTGATTTACGATGTTAATAGCTTCGTTAGCCGAAAGATTCCTTACCAAAAAAAAGCCTTTTATTGTAGCAAAAAATATCTCAACGATTTCAGAATATATGAACCAAGCTTCGAACCAAAACCTTAGGTTCGATAAGTAAAGCAACCTAGGGGTTTGAACCCCCGGCCTGAGCCTACTTTATATTTTCAGAGGTTTGTTGCCTTGGTCAGAGCTACTTTCCTCATAAAGATCTACTTGAAGAGAAATTATTAAATGACTAACACAAGTACTTGACATTAATATGAGGATCTACGAATATAGTATGCAACATTTCCAAAGAGACTGCTTTCACTACAAAAGATTTGCTAAACCTGACATTTTTGTTTTTGAAAGCATACGATTTAACCAAATTACGTAAAAGTCCCCCAAAACTAAGTGCCAGCTTTGTTGTTTAGTTGTTGCTCATAACCGCAACTGTACCGGTACAACGTGTAGTTTATTTTCAGTTCCAAGAATATCAGTTCTCGCATACCGGTTTATAAAAAATTTAAAATATCGAGCTTTAATCGGTTCTTTTCGGTTCCGGTTTGATTCCCTTTCGTGAAGTGCTGCCCATCGCCGTTGCGGCCAATGCTACCCAGCATAATTGTTTATTTTCCCTATAACTCGACTATCTTTCAAGCGATTTTCAACATTCTTTTGGCGAATAAGCTTCAACTCTTACCATCTCCAAGATGTCTTTGTTCATACGGACATGGCTATATCGACTCGACTATATATACCTTCTAGGGTCATAAATGATTTCTTCTCGCTGTACAAACTTAATATATTCTGTGTAGCTTTGGTAGAGAATAAAAAAACGGGTCTTGGAACGTTAAGAATAACTGTTGTTTATTACCCACCTCAAACCCTACTCATTTTCCTTTCTTTTTTTCAGCTCCTCGTCGGCTGAGGTGCAATTGCTTAGCAATGTGCCGCCCACTTTGGATCCATTTGAGGCGGGCAAATGTTATGGCTTTGGCAACAGTTTGCCAGCTCATCCCTTTCAGAAGGTGCGTCACGGTCAGCAGCAATTCGAGCAAATAGTCGAGGAACATGGCTTAGCTAGTGTGGACAGCTTGAGTACTCATCTGTTTGACCTGCTCAAGGACAAACAAAAATTCTGGCCCGATGCCGAACTCCAGCGACGTGCCCCCAATTGGGGTGAGGGTCTGAGTGCTTTGAATGTGTTCATTGATCAACAGGGCTATGGCAGTCGGACGCACACGGTCATACTGGTGGATAGTCAAAATCGTATGCATTTCATGGAGGAGACAATGGCCGGACTGGATCCAGAGGGTGAATGGCGACACACGCACATAGAGAAACAATTTTAAAGCGTGTAGAAATATAAATATAGAAAATGTGGTAATTTTTCATGTGTATTTTTTCGTTTTATATTATTATTAACAAAAGCAATATCATGTGCACAATCTCTGCATGCCAAGGCCATGGGCCGCAGTTTATCTTTATGATGTGCCGTTGGATTGTAGTTTAATCATAAAGTTTATGTGCGTTTGTAGTTTTTGCCCACGCGACCACCAGATGATGCTGCTCCACTACCCTCTCCGGCTCCACGCAGCACGCTCTTGAATTTGCGCGAATTCATGGCGCGTTTGCTGTGTGACAAAGGGGATTATTACACCAAGAAATTTAGAAATGGCAGAAGAACTTACCGTTTATTAAGCGTATTCCTGGTCAAAGGTATATAGGCATATGGATCCAGTTTGCCCTGCTGTTTCATATCACCCTTGGCCTTTTTACTGCTATACTCGCTGCCAGCTAGTCGAGCTGCCTTACTACTGCCATGTCCCGACTTCATGGACATGGCCTCATCGGCTCCCAAGGCACGATGAATACCCTTGCCGCCGGCTGTATAGCGTGTGGTGTTTGTTTTGCCAGAACGCATGCTCAAGGCATCGCTAGCCTTGCGTTTACGTTTGCCACTAGAAGCGGATTGCTGCTGTTGCAGTTGTTCTTCATCGCTGGAGTCCTCTTCCATGCCGCGTTTGGGCTTTGAGTCCGCCTCATGGCCACTGTCCGCTGTGCTAGATGAATCAGAATCGGAGTCATCGTCATTGGCTTGACCGCGCAGAGCCTTGTCACTAATAATGAGGCGTCCATCGTCGGCTGTCTTGAAACCACCATTGGCCAGTTGTGGCTTGGATTTCACTGGTTTACTGACAGCGGCCGCTGCAGCAGAGCCACTGGCTAAATTACACAGATTTGGTTTTTGAATAAAAAAAAGCCTTTTAAAGTGAACAGAAAACTTACTCAAAACATTGCCTATGGACTTGAGATCAGCCAAATCCACAATCTCATCGGCCTCCTCGCGTATGTAGGTGCTACGTTTGGTTTTGGAGCGACGTTTGTCAGACGAACCCTCGTCCTCTGCCTCCATATCATCAGGCAGATCCGAATCAGAGTCGGCCAATATATCATCGATGCTGGAAGAATAGGAGGCAGGAATTGGAGTATTTTCCCCAACTTATTTAATAATTCACCAACTTACGTATAGCTCTTTTGCTCCAGACCAGCCACCAGCTCCTCATCGGAGCTCTCGCCCGCCTCTTCGCTCTGTTTCTTACGCGTATCACGACGCATTTGTTTTCGTATCTTTTTCAGACGTCGATGGGTAATATCATCATCACCGGGCACATAACGGGCTAGCTCCTCTGTGGTAAAACGTTTACATAGCTTCTTAAGGAAATAGCCAATCTGGATGCGGCAATAGCGTTTCGTATCCTTGGTCATGGCCGAAAGGGAACGCATCTGTCAAGAAGAAAAGGGAAAGGAATTTAATTTATTAGGCTTTAAACCAAATCCAAGAGGTCTAAATGAGATTTTTAAGGTTCAAGGGAATTAGATTTAAAATATTGGATGATAGTCAGAGAAAAAAGAAGAATATCTCCGAAAATAAGTGCTGATAAAGCTGCGTGGGATTTTAGAAATTATTATACTAATCCTCTCAACCCTCAATAAAACGCCATGGAGTTTCAATATTCAATTCAATTCAATTGTCGACTGGTAAATAGGACGCTTAGTGCAATCGGTCCAATAAAAACAAGTAAGAGCGTTGCAGTCGAGTGGCCCGACTCCAAAATACCCTGTACAATTGAGACACACATGCACACTCTGACAGTTTTTTGCTGTTTAAAGCGGGAGGAGGGAAACTTATAGGGTCGGAAATGTTTCCTTCTCCCTGTTACATACATTTGCACAACTTTATGAACCCCTTTTACCCATTTTCAATGAAGGGGTATAAAAATGGGTTGCAAAATATTATAATTAGTCTGAATTTTCCTTAAGATTTAATAGTTAGCAATTGTCGACGGGTAAATAGGACGCTTAGTCTAATCGATGCAAAAAAAAACCTTGAAAAAAATTTAAAAAAATATATAATAAATTTAGATTATTATGAAGATTTAATAGTTGGCAACTGTTTACGGGTAAATAAGGCATGTGGGCCAATCGGTCCAAAAAATCGCGAAATTTGCAAAAATTTATTACGAGCTTAGATTGTCATAACCAGCTAAATACACATGCTCATTTTAGCGTTGCGTGTGTGTGTTTCGCCACGCCCATTTAGCGCACTCGTTGTTGTTGTAAATGAGCGCTTTATAAGCTAGTATACTGTCGGTGTGTCGACGTCGCTGTAGCGGAGCAGTGCTGTATACACAGAAGATGGGGAACCCAGAGCGTGTAGGTAGAACGGTCTAATAAATCCCGATATTTCCTTAATTCATATATGGGCATTTCCATTTGTTAAATGTTCTCGCTTCCAAAAACTGACTCTGCGTTTAACTTTTAAACCCCATTTACCTTTACTAAATGGCAAAAAGATTAGCCTGATTTCTTTTCCTAGAACTCGCAACACTTACAAATTCCCAACAATCGACTTCGGAAATGGGAACAGGCCTGTATATTTCTTTGCACTTAAAAACGAATGTTGCGTTCGCGACTGTGGAAATGCGCATATTAGTTTAGATTGTCATAAAGACGGGTAAATAGGAGGAGAATTTTAGCATGAGTATTTAAACTTTTAATTTATTTATTAATAATACTTTATTAAAAATCGTGAAGATTTAAGGCCTGTATCCAGCACTGCGGAAAATTCCTGCCAGGAATTTGCTTATTATTTCTTGTGTGTGTGGAACATAACTAAAACAGTGTGACCATGCACCTAAAAGGTGGAAGGTCACTCTGATCAATCAGCTGTTAACTACTGTTAACTATTTGAATTTAAATAAATTGAAAAAATTCAAATAATATTTTCTGGAGGAAAAGAAGAAGTCCTTAACCATGTAAAATTTTTGCAGTTACATTGGGAATCATCTTCATAGCGAGTACCAATTAATTATGTGAATATGAGGTACACTTGGGATGTGTTTGCAAAAATTATATGTTGTTAGGGACCTCTTGATGAAAAATTCAGCAAAAAACTGTCGGTGTCGCAAAAGGCTAACACCGTAAAAGAATTATTTGAAAATTTTAATAATTTTTTTTGGGTCAAAGAATTGGCAATAAAAATGTGCAAAAATTATTTTTTGAATTGTGCTGTGGACACTTACAACATATATTGAACCCATCCAAGTCGGTTAAGCGGTTCTTAAGATAAACGAGTTTTTTGGCTTATCTTTTCGCCCTCATAACTCTACTCCAATAGCGATTAGAAGATTACAAATTTCGCAGAGTGAGTTTCTCATTGATGGTAGCAACATATTTTATTTTGGTGCTGATCGGAGTGGGGTGCATTTTTTGTATGCTTATTCTGCTATGCCCTTAAAAGAATTCATGTTGCTGGATACACAAGCCACGAAAAGGTAAACTAAAAATTCCAGGCACAGTTTTTTTTATATAAAGTCTGTCAGTAATTTTTAGATTCCTGGATACCCGGCTTTAATGGACAATTTTTGAAGTGTAAATACAGTGATTGTGACGATTGTGATTGTGTGAACCGATTGTCAAAGAATTGCGAAATTTTGTAAAATTTATAATGAGTTTAGATTGAAGAGAAGAAATAGAAGGTGCTGATCAAACGGTTAAAAAAATTTTGAAATTGGCAAAATTTTGAATTGTAATGAAGATTTTATAGAAGCTTTACTTCTTCGTTTTGTGTTTAAAACACTAACGGGAATAAATGCGAATATTTGTAAATTTTTAAAGAACGTACGTTAATTATGAAGTTTGGATAGATGTCAATCAAAGACGAGAAAAGAGGTATAGCCAAAAACCGCGAAATTTGCCAAATTTTCATTTGAGTATTTGCGAAAGCACAGGCGTTGGTAAATAAGAGGCGTAGATTGAACAGTACAAAATATTGCGAAATTTGCCAAGTTTTTTTTTTGAAAAAACATTTTATCCAGTTTGTGTTTAAAATTCAAAGGGGGGCGTACCTGATAGTAGATAAAAAGGAGATATTAAAGACCCGATAAACTACATAGGTATTTCCTTTATGAACTCCATATCGAAGCTCCTAATTAGTGTATTGTCGAAGAGACTATCAACGTGGGTGGAATACAACACAATAAAATAAACGAATTTCAAGCCGGCTTCCCACGTGGATTAATAAAAAATGTTATCAGAGAACTTAATCCTAAATAAGCACCAGGATATAATCTTATTACGCCTAAAATGATCACGAAACTTCCAAGTCCTGCCATTACATATATCTCAAGAATCTTTAATGCTGTACTGCGATGTGGATAAATAATAATGATTCCGAAACTAGGAATGGATGACACTCAAGCGTCATTATATAGACCCACAAGACTTCTACCTTGCTTATCAAAAGTATTTGAGAAGATTTTACTTTGTAAAATTTATACACATGCACAAAATATAATTTCTTCACATCAATTTGGGTTCTGAGCAAAACACGGGACCATTGAGCAAGTCAACTGTTTTACTTCAGATATTTGGACGGCGTTTGAACACCACAAAGGCCAACAGCCTTCACTGGCTAAATAACTCCCCTCTAAAACTTTAATATTTATAAAGTATTACTGTACAAAAGCATTATAAAGCCTGTCTGACTTATGGCTCCAGCTATGGGGAAATGCCTGTGCGAGGAGTGTGGACATTCTTCAAAGATCACAATCAAGAATTCTTAGAACACTCACTGGAGCGCCATGGTGTATCCAAACGAACGATCCAAAACGACGAAAACGCAACGGAGCGGTACTAAGAAGGCCATAAGGCAGAGCAAAGCGAATTGCTGGAAACTATTGTGGGGGGGGGGAAGGGAACAACCTCGGCGAAGGTTAAAAGGGGGTAGTGGGGAGGGTGGGTGGGGGGGCAAACTCCAATTTGCCAAAAGAAGTTAGGAAAAATTGACAGTACGCTATTCCCATTCCAGTCCACCCCTGATACAATAGGCCTCACAATAGAAGATAACGTACCGAACGACCATAATACAAACTCTGAGGAAGTACTAAATGCTCTTTCCCGTATTCCCGTATTCACGCCGACAAAGCTCCTGGGCCAGACGGGATCCCAACCAAAGCAATGAAGATCATTGTGGGAGCACAGCCAGATGTCTTCGCTGATCTCTATAACCAGTGCATCAGGGAAAGAGTCTTTCCAACAAGATGGAAGCTACAAAGACTGGTGCTGCTTCCAAAAGGGGACAAGAACATGGAGGATCCCTCTGCAAACAGACCACTGTGCATGCTAGACGTAGTCAGCAAAGTGTTCGAGCCATCTTATGCAACCGCCTAGAGGCGGAACTGCAAGAGCGGCACGGCCTCTCAAACCACCAGTTCGGGTTTAGAAAGCAACGAAGCACGATAGACGCCATTTCAGCGGTGGTGCACATTGCCCGCAGAGCCATAGATGGAAAAAGATGGAAGGGCGGAAGCAAAGAGTATTGCTTGGTCACAACACTAGACGTTCCCAGTACAGTGTCGGAGGACGCGACCCTAGTACTAGCAGGAATGATCCCGTTAGACCTGTTAGCTATTGAAAGCAGAGAGGCAGATGAGAAGCGAAGAGAGAGCACGATGATTAAGTGGCAGGCGAGGTGGTGTACTACCACCAACGGCAGCTGGACTAAAAGAGTAATTGCGGACATAAGGCCGTGGGTGGGTAGACAGCACGGACAAACCGACTTTTATCTAACAAAACTACTGACTGGACATGGATGCTTAAGTCCTATCTCTATAGGTTTAAGCACGAGACAGATCCGTTTTGCACACACTGTGCGCGGACTATAGAAGACGCAGAACATATATTCTTTGTCTGTCCGAGATTCGCTGCCGAACGGGAAGAGCTATGCCTAGGTATTGGGAGGCCATTCACAGTCACTGACTTGATGGACATCCTACTTAGCTCGCAAACCAATTGGGATGCTATTTGCACCATGGCTGCACAGATTCTAAAATCCCTGCGTCGCGCTGAACGACAGCGCAATTTGGTGTCAACCGCTAGATAAGAACCTAGTGGAGGCCTTCGTGCCATCTCCCCCTTTGCGAAGTAATACTTGGCGGTAGTTCCGCAAGAGGGAAACGGAGAGTAGGGGCGGTTTTATTGGATGATTAACTCCAAGTCCCACAATTTTTGGCTTTTAATGCTTTCCCCCTAAAAAAAAAAACCATGAAGTGCATTGTGGGTTTATAAGGACCTGAATTATGCAATAGAACCCATCTACTGCAACGATTCTTTCAAGCAAAGCGAGATAACTTGCATAATGAAGGCCAGAGGAGATCTCTAATGGTTAAACAGCTGTCTAAGAAGAACTAAAAACGAAGGGGTATATGCTTGCTATATATGAATGAGTAGGAGGACATGCAGCATTTTGTAGGACGTTGCCCAATACTTGGGAACTTTCGTTGGCGATATTTCAAGACTTGTACTCTTAAGGCGCGCACACAGGCGTCTGAAAGATGAACTGACGGCAGAGCTTAAGACTGATCTTGACAATTAACCATGCTCCGTACAAATTTAGTTGTAAGTTCAGCTTCGCGACTTCAACCAAGCATGTTTATTTCAGCCGTCGGTTCATCTTTCAGCCGCATGTTTGCGTGCGCCCTTACCGAAGAAGCGTTGCTTATGGCCATGAACGAGGGAGAAGAAATGTCATAAATGAAGATTTTTAAATAATATGCAAAATCTGAAACCAAGAGATCGAATCGGAAACCGTACCGATTCCAATTAACTTACAATTGTCTCCAAGTGATTGGCCACCAATGGAATGGGCATCACTTTGATGAATGTGATGAGAAATGCTACCGCCGCCTCCGCCTGATTGCGTGACTTTTGTACCAGAAATACGGACACTTGTTGCAGCACAAACTCCAGTGTGGCCACAGTTAGATGCTGACCCTGCTGCTGTAGTACAGCACGAAAGGCCAGAATGGTGTTGGTAATGAGAGTTTCGTCGCCAGTGAAGCCGGCTGTTAGAATATCCACAAAATCATTAATTTTGCCCGCCTCCTGATAAAGATTGGCTATCAATTTGATAAGTTGCTCGGCCACCTGCTCTTTGCGTGTGGAGAACTCTTTGTAGTTGAGCACAGCCTCGGGTATGGCCTTCATGACCAGTTGATCATTGTAGGTCAAATTGCTGCGGCAATCTAGCAGAGATTTGAGGCAACTGTGGAGTAGAAATTTAGATTAATCAAAAGGGGATTTCCGCTGGATCTTGTTTACTTACTACAAGCGTGAGGCCTGGCATACAGTGCAACTGGTGCTGAAAGCCTCGAGAAGAATTTGCTGCAGAGCTATGCAATTCTTGCGAGTAAACTTTTGGCATGAGGCTTGCTCGGAGGTCATCAATTCTCGTAGTAATCTGAAAGTGTTTCATCATGTAAGCTCTTTCATTCAACTCTTTGCCCTAACCACTTACTCATAAGTCTTGCGCTGCTGTTTCTTTAGTTTCTGCTCATCCTTTGACACCAGCTTGGATTTATCGTTACGCAACACCGGAGCCATGTGCTTCTCAAAGTAACCCTCAATGCCGCGACATTTCTGCACTCTCACAATGGCCGCATTGATATCGAAGAGAGCATCATACTCGAAACTGGCCAACGCACTGGCTGCCAACTGTTCCTGGGCACTCTCGAAGAGTTGCGCCTGCACTTCAGGCGGGGCACGCGACACATATAAACGTATGACTTCCAGTGCTCGCTTCCGTAGATCTGCCTCATAGCTGCCATTCGGTTTTTGTGTATAAATATTGAAGAGACGTGGCAGAAAGTTTTTGGCATATTGTCCTATGGCCTCGTGGCAGCTGGCACTTTGATTCTCATGCAGCAGCTCCATAAGACCATCATAGATGGGTGCACGAAATTCGGGATTCTTTTCCAGGACCGTACCCAAGGTGGGTGCCAATTGACGCAAGTATTCCGGATCTCGTGGCTGACGGCAGAATCCTGGGAAAAGACCCCACAATTGACAGGAGAGCAGCTCATAGATGTGAGCAGATGAGGTATTCTTGGCCAAGGAGAATTCCTTCCATTTATTTTGACAATTAAAGGCCAAGGGAACGATGTGTTCCTTAAAGAATTGCAAACTGGCTCCATTTGCGCCCTCACGTAGAAGTGGCAAAAGCCAAGAACGTTCCAGCAACATGGCACCACTTTTATCGCTCAATGGTATGGCTTTTAGTACCAACTCTGGTCCCAGGGCCTTGATGCCACTGATCAAAGTATGCTCAATCTGAAGACGAAGGGCACTTTGGGTGTCATAACGTTTGGCTATGGTTACCAGGGAGGGAGTAAGTTCCTTGCTGAAAAAAAAAACAGAAATAAAAATGAATTAGATGAGACATGGAAACGAGGAGAAAGGGATAGAGATAGCAAGAGATAGAAAGGGACAGAGAGTAAATTGTAACAGTAACAGTAAATTGTAAACAAGTAACTTAAAATATTAAACTAATTTTGCGCAAAAACAGCGGATCTTGATTGAGCCGTTGCAGGCCCATTGACTGAAATTCAAGCGCAAGTTCAAGTCTGGCGATTTTGCATGATGACGTTGAAATAGGAAAAAACCTTTCCAGGAAGGCACGATCGAAACTTAGATTGGATCGGGCCTAAAACAATCAAAATATTGGTAAACAGACTGGGGCCGCGCACACATACAGCTGAAAGGTGAACTGAACGCAGAGCCGAAAGCTTTACTGACAACAGAATTTGATTCAGCACATCTGCAATTTTGAAGGTGCGCACACATGTGGCTGATCTGAGCTTTTAGCTTATACATTTTATTCTCGCTAGCAACATGGTATCTCCTCGATTGCGAAAATTTAAAAATGGAGAGAAAATTAAAGCAAAGGAAAAAAATATGGGTTCACTAGATTTTAACTGTTAAAGAGACATTTTACGAATTTCTTCATTTATAAATTTATTGTGACAAGGTATTTTATTTCAGGAAAAACTAAAGTATTGCTACATATAGTTTCCACATCTAAGTTTATAATGGCACCAATGATTTGTAAAAATATTGATTTGGTGTGCTCCCGCAGACGATCTCCTAAAGGTCTTAAAAAAATAGGTGTTTTTGGTGACTTTGAAAATTTACCTGACAAGTCAGTCTTTATAAATATGCGAGTGACTTAGAAAAACGGTCCACCTGGACCAAAAAATTAAAAGTGGTTAAAAACTCTATTAGGCCTGTTCCCGTTTTCGATTCCGATAAAAGCATGCGGAATCGGAATCGTTAAGTGTAAATGCTTTTAACTTTAAAACCCTATTTACCTTTATTCGACCCTCTTGATGACAAAAAGATTGGCTCCAATTCTTCAGTTGTTTCTAAGAAATCACAGCTCTTACCAATTCCGATCAATCGAATTCGGAAACGGGAACAGGCCTATATATTTTATCGTATTTTCATAGGGAAACAATTAAATTGAACTAATGTAAGCCAATCTTACATTTACTCATAACCCATTTGGAGATATTCGGTTTCACGGCTGTGCTAACGCAATTTTTCCCATTTTGACATTAAAATCTTTCTGATGGTATACAAAAATGCATAAGAAACCATGAGAAACTATGTAAATGCAATTAACTGTAAGTTTTAAGTTTTGGCATAGCAAAATCCAAATAAATATATCGATGGAAAATACTGTCCCGTGCGACATGTCCCGTGCGAAGATGCTTGAGCTTAAATTTTGAAACGACTATAAATTAAACAACATTGTAAAATTAACCACATTAAAATATTGCCTCAGGATTCGCTGAAATCGACTTTTGAATGGTTGCCCCCGAAAACCACTTCTGTTTTCGTCCCGTGCGAATGTGATGTTTTTTTTTGCCATTATCTTGAAAACAAAAATTTGCGCAAAATTAATCATTGCACCAATTGTAGGACTATTGAATATAAGTTAAGCCTATGGTGAAAATAAAAATTTTATTTTGCCTTTTTTTTAAATTTAAATGCGTACGATTGTCCCGGTCGAAGTCATGGAATGCCCATATATAAATATTATTTAATAAAATTGGAGATCGCATTTTTTAAGTTTTATTCGTCACAATTCTATTGAAATAATTTTTAGCCCTCAAAGGTGGGCTAAATGCAATTTCTCTTCATAAGATTGCTTTGGAACTGCCGCCGTTATTAAATACATCAGCGAGCAGAAATAAACAAGCATGTTTGTTCATTCAAACAAAGCTGAACTTACGGCTGAATTAAAATGTTCAAGTAAGCTCATAGTGTGCGCACTTCCATGCACGTAGAGTGTTTGTTTTTCGAAAGCTTAAAGCTCTGCCTAAAGTTCGGCCGTCAGTTCATGTTTCAGCTGTATGTGTGCGCGGCGGCCCCTGAAAAAAAAAAAAAAATACCTCAAGGAGGTGTCCTCTCTCCCCCTGCTATTCAACACCTACATTGCAGGTATCCCACAGCCTCCCACTGAAATAAAACTGGTGACCTACGCAGACGATTGCACGGTTATCTCCACACACAGGGACGTCAAGCTACTCGAGCAGAGGATAAATGCGTACCTCCCATCCCTGGCCAACTATTTCATGAGCAGGAACCTCAGCCTGTCGGCCACCAAGTCCTCAGCCACCCTCTTAACGACCTGGACTAAGGAAGTCAAGGTGCAACTAGATGTCCATATTAATGGTAACAGGATACCTACCACCAATTATCCCAAAATCTTAGGCGTCACCTTCGACTCCATGTTTACCTTCTCCAAGCACTCGGAGGACGTAATAAGGAAGGTCAGAAGCCGCACAAAGGTACTGAAGGCTATAGCAGGTAGCACATGGGGGAAAGAGAAGGAGACAATAAACACAACATACAAAGCCATAGGCAGATCCATGCTGAACTATGCAGCCCCGATATGGTCTCCATCACTGAGTGACACCCAGTGGCGAAACCTCCAGCTAGCACAAAACGCTGCGCTGAGAGTAGCCACGGGCTGTCACACAATGACCCACCCGGATCACCTACACCAAGAGACGGAGATCCTGCCTGTCCGTAATCACAATACACTCCTAACGCAACAATATCTCATTGGTTGCCACTGCGAATCTCACCCAAACCACGGCTGCACCAAAGACCGCATGTCCAGAAGACCAAAGGCAGTACGCTTTGATCTGAGGACAGAACTACCCAAAGTTCAACAGATTTTGGGTGACAGCCCGATTACAGCAACCTTGTGTGCCGAGGCCAAAAAGACAGCACACACGGATATGGTCGCCCTCACCCTGGATGCTTACCAGGATAATGTTGTGTTAGGAGGAAGACCACCACCCAAGAGAACAGAGAAGACACTGGACAGTCACGCAATCAAATTGATTAATCAACTAATTTTGAATCAACTATTTAAATTGCAATTAAAATATTAGTTGCAGCTTGCAATTAATTTAGTTAAATTCATTTAAGTTAATTGTAACTTACAACTCAATCAATTGCAATTGAATTTTTCAATTGTTCTAGGGCTCCAGTTAAAACTAACAATTTAGTAAGCTGTGTGCTTTAAAGTATTTGAAAAAAAAAAATTCTTTTGTTCTGAAAACGCATATACAAAGTACTGAAATAAAATGGACCCGGTCAGTAAAATGGTTGAAGACAAAAATTCCTTTGATTATGTTCTGGTACAGCAGAAAATATGTTATCTTCTCCGGAGATTAATTGTTAATTTTTTAATTGTTAATCAATTAAAATTTGCCACTGTCTTTAACCTTTGCCTATCCTCACTTGTCATCCCTGACGTGTAGAAGATTGGCAAGATTATCCCAGTGCCCAGACCTGGCAAGCCATCCGAGTTAGGCTAATGTCAGAGAGCGCGCGAGAAGCGTTGCTACGCGAGAAGTGATAAGTTAAAGTGTCCAGTGTCCACCCATTTTAAGCGAAATCAAAATGAAAAAGAGAGTTTAATAACACAAAACAACAAAATTTTAATATCTTTAGTATATTGAAGGGTTGGTATTAATTTAGAATTGGTTCAAATCTCGAGATTTTTAGGAAGTTGCGCTTAAAATTGACAAATTCCTTTTTTACTCTTTAGACGTATTTTGTGGGGAACTAAAACTTTTGTTTTAACTTTCTTTGATAAAAGAATACTACTCCTTAACTTTGAAATAAACAATCCCAAACAATTCTACGATTTTTTTTCAATGACGTTATACTATTTTTAGTGTTTGTATAGGAGTTCACAAGTAGCCTATGTTGTTACCCAAAGTATGGATTTTGTTGAAAATGTTCATAGAAATTCCATACAAATTATTGGCCTGTTGTACCCGTTACTGCAGAACATACCTTTGGTTTAGATAATTTTTTGTTATTTTATTATTATCGACGTGATATTCAAAATGGTATATTTTCGTTAAAAATAATC